>CAEFZY010013025.1:0-33362 GCA_903066815.1 Brachyrhaphis roseni
TATATATATATATATATATATATATAAATTATGACAGTAATCTAAAAATTATATATATATATAATTTTTAGATTACTGTCATAATTTTTTTTTCAGAAAATTTCTGAGTTTGAAAAGTTGAACATTTGCAAGAAAAAAAATCTAATTAATCTCATTAATGTTTGAGAAAAAAAACATGAAAATTTCTGTTTCAAAGGTAAAAAAATTGTGACTTTTGAAACTAGAAATTTTAATGTTTAATTTTTTTTTCTAAAAAATTTGACATTAGTCTCAAAATATGAGTTTTCCGGCAGAATTTATTCCTTTTTGTTTTTGTCTATGTGCAGAGGCCCTAATACACCATTATAGGAAAACTCACTTTTCACTACAGGTTTAATCATTTTTAACTCTCATGAAGGAATTAGAACCATCATCAGAACAAATAAAACAAAACACTGAATCATTCTGTTGTGTAAACATCTAAGATGAGGTCAGCAGGTTGATGACACATAAACAACTCAGCAGAGGCACAGATTTATTTTTATTCAGAGTAATATAACAAATAACTATTTAAAGTAGATTATGGAGAACATTTTTTCTCCTTTCAGGCTGATGGCTGCATGTTTCCCCTGCAGCGCTGTGAGCTGAGTCACAGCGGAGACCAGATGAGACTTTAGTGATGAAAACCGCAGCTCAGTTTTTATCGCCTGCGTCTTTATTCGTCTGTCATGAAACACAAGCACACACAGAAACTGCAGCGCCTGCCGTCCAGGCGTTCACTCAGACAGTAGAATGGAGTTTTAATGCTGTTCAGAGGCACTAAATGTGTGCTGAGGTTTTTCCACAAAGATCCCAGGATCATCTGCGTTCCTGCAGGGGCGATGCCGTCAGATTCACGGCCCCGGGCAGGAACCAGAGGTGGAGGATCCTGAAGTGTGTCTGTAAACCAGAATATACGGGTTTCTATGTGAGACAGGAGGGATGTGTTTGGGAAATTATCACCATCCCTTTTTAAAAAATTACTGAATCTCACAATTAGGAATTAGAAACTCGTAACTCTGACTTCAAATCTCATATTTCTGCTTTCACTTCAAATAATTGTTGCTTATTTCTCACAATGATGCAATTGAAATGAATAATTATGAGTTTGAAAGTCAAACTTATGGCTTCAAATTATTCTAATGACTTATAGTTTTATGTATAAAAATGACTTAAATGATGTCTTTACAATTCTGTTTTGCAAGTCAGATCTCATAATTTTGATTTGATTTTACATCATTTCAATTTATTTCTCATAATGATGTTTTTAAAGTCATATTTATGACTTAAAATCAAAACGATTACTTCAAAATCCTAAATTTTTTTTTTTTTTCAAAATCCAGTTTTGCAAGTCAGAATTATTGAAGTAGAATCTAAAAATTATCACTATACTATGCACAACTATTACTTTGTATCGTATGACAGAAAATCAAATTTGTTGTTTAAAATTGTATAATTATAATTTTGTTTAATTTTATTAATTTGAAAATCCGATTTATCGTTTTCCGGGCGAGATTCACCCTGGACAGGTCGCCAGTCTGTCGCAGGGCAACACAGAGACAGACAGGACAACCATGCGCACGCACACACCCACACACACACACACGCCCACACACCCACCCCTCGCCCCACACACACATACACACCCACACACACACACACTCCTAGGGAGAATTTAGAGACCAATTAACCTAACAGTCATGTTTTTGGACTGAGGAAGTTGGAGTACCCGGAGAGAACCCACCATGCACAGGGAGAACATGCAAACTCCATGCAGAAAGACCCGGGAATCAAACCCAGGACCTTCTTGCTGCAAGGCAACAGTGCTACCGACTGCTCCACTGTGCAGCCACAGTTTTAAATCAAATCTCATAATTGAGCTTTTAAGTCACAAACGTAAAGTTATTATCTAAATTATGACCTTTAAACCTATGATTTTGACTCTGGAAGTCAAAAATCATAATTTTATTAAAATTCATAATCATGATTTTATATCTAATAACTAAGATTTTATATAACTTTGAAACTCATGAGCAACTTTTTCTTTTTCAAGTAGAAGATACAGAATTTTTCCTGTGGAACATTTTCACTGAGTTGTAAATCAAAAACAAAACGCTTCCAACAGAACCAATTGTGAAAATGTTGGATAAAGGTTTAAATTAAATTTAATTTTCATTGCGACCGAGAAGCCAATTTATTTTATTCACTCTAAAAAAGATAAAACAAAAAACATGGCATTCAAAAATATGACCACTGCAGCAAAATATGGGTTTGTTTAAGTCTATTTCTTAAATATATATATATATATATATGTAAATATAATTTTGGGGTTTCAATAAATACTTAAGGTGCTTATAGATTTTTATGTAAATAAGCATGTAATTTTAAGCTACAGTGGTGAATTAAATAGTACTTTTCATTCTAATTTTTGATTCTCCTTCTGGTGAGATACTGACTGCTGATGATGCTCAACATAACCCCAACTTTAGAAAACTCTAAATAGTTGGTGAGTTGATGCTTATGATGCTGATAAGCAAGAAGACGGTTTTTAAAGAGTTTAAACTTAAAAAAATTCAATGTTATTATTCTTTTTTTTAAGTTTAGATGATCAAACACTAAAGTGCCTCCTGACAAGCAGAGTGGAAAACATTTCATCTGCAACTTTTAAACTAATACAAGTTGAAAATAACTGTTATGTGTAGATTCTGCCAAACAGAAGACAAAAATAGATGCAGATTCCCTTCCAATATGGCAAACAGTTTTAACATTTTAAATGTTTCACAGTTTATGATTTTTTTTTTTTAGCTAAACTTCCCCCTTTTGCCCGTCTGCTGTGCCTAGTTCAGTCCAAAGTCCCAGCGCACAAAACCGCTCGCCATCGTAAACATTACATTTTGAACTGCTAAGAGGTATATATATCCACAAAAATAGTCTTCACTTGAAAGTAACAATAAATGGTAAAATGCCTTTCCGTATAACACCAATGCCCGGTTTTTTAAATATAAAAATTGTTTTGCTAACTTTCCTCTTTATCCAGAAATATCTCTAAATAAATACAAATCTCTCACAAACCCCTCAGCAGTTGATAGCTGCAACTTTCTTCATGCACAAAGAAATAAAACAGGTAGGCATTTCTGTCATGTACAACAAAACGTTGAAGTTTAACATTAAACTGATTATTTCAGAAACATGTCAGCATCTCAATAACAGTGAAACAACTTCATAAATTCATATTGTGATTAACCATTCTGTGATCTATCCAGGTATAATAAGAAGGCAAAAAAAAGTTACATCAGGCTTTTTAAAATATTTGTTCAGCCCATTGTTGAGACCAGACGGACTCTTCAGCTCTACAAAGCAGCATTCACTGATGTGGCCGTTCAATACGGAAGTATATTTGGTACAAAAGTATCTGTGCTTTGTAACTGTGAAGTTGAAGTCAGAGATTTAAATCTTACAGGAATTTTTAACTGTAGATTTTTGTCGTCTTTCACAAGTACAAAACCACAAATTCTTAAATGCAAGTACAGAAACACTTGAAAGTAGCTCCGTAGTTTAAGTCCATTACTTACAAATAGTTTCAGCCTCAATGAGGCAATGAAGGTTTAGAGATTTAATGAATGAGATAAACTAATGTTAAATTAATAGTTCAAAATAATTTAGTTTCGATTTTTCTGTTTTAAGTTAAGACAGAAGATTTTGGCTAAATGAAATGTTGCATTTAATGTTGTTTTGGTTGCTAATTAGTGATTAAATATTAATGAATGATTACAGTCATCTATTGACCTGCCAACGTATAATAAATGACTGTCGACATGAAAACTTTTAGCTATGATCGAATCTGGAGAAGTTTGGTTTTCAGCAAACAGCCTGAAAAAAAGACGTTGTTAAATAAAACTGGAAATGTTTTATTTTCACTTTAGATCTTATGTGTTAATCTGACACTGAGAAGAATAAAAAACATTTCATGAGGACTTTTTATGCAAAATTCAAATTTTTCGCATTTTCGTTCTCCCATTTATGTTTCTACTCTTTCTGAAAACAGCTAAAGCACTTAAAAACACATCTGTGTTTGGCAATTATTTAATGTTTTACAGTGTGTGGAAAATGAGCCATCTCAAAAACCTTATGAATGTTGAGTCACATTCGAGTAGAACTTTGCTGTTACCTAGCAACCCCAGGCAGAACTCTGCCGTTACCCAGCAACCCCAGGCAGAGCTCTGCCGTTACCTAGCAACCTCAGGCAGAGCTCTGCGGTTACCTAGCAACCTCAGGCAGAGCTCTGCGGTTACCTAGCAACCTCAGGCAGAGCTCTGTCGTTACCCAGCAACCCCAGGCAGAACTCTGCCGTTACTTAGTAACCTCAGGCAGAGCTCTGCAGTTACCTAGCAACCCCAGCAGAGCTCTGCTGTTACCTAGCAACCCCAGGCAGAGCTCCAAGGAACTCAAAATATGCAGAACAGACCAGACTGAAATCTTATGATCTAAGAATGATTTTGTGTAAAAAAAACAACAAAATGCAATAAGGATGTTTTGTTTAGCCCATAAACATATCTTAATTTGTTCCAGGAGTATATTAGGTGATCTTTAAGTTAAAATAAATCTAAATGTGAACAGGGAGGCAGAATAACTGGCAGATTTACCGCCTGTTACTTTTAGGATGCAGTTAAAAATGTCCAAATCTTCCCAAAAATAAACGTATTATTTACTTTTTATAATTTTTTGAGGACTTCTAACCACACACAAAACAGACAATTTTCTTTCTAAATGCTCGTATTAAGCAAAAATAATGAATAATATGTAGCATCTTTTACATCAAACTTAAAGTAAACCTTTAATAATTAACGCACAGTTTCTCTTTAAGGTCCAACTTTGCTCAGATAAATCTGGTAAAGAAACTTCAATCTTTAGTTAAACTGCACACAAATCACTAGAAAGTAAAGTTGGTTTCAAAGTAAATGAAAAAAATCAAAGTGAGTTAAATGTTGTTTTATTGTTTCTGGTCATCCTGCATTTTCTGCTTCCCTGAGAGAGAATCTCGTTTTCCATTCTGGTTTCTTTTAGCGCAATAAATCATCTTATCATAGCAGCGCTTTTATGAGGCACAAAAACATGTTATTGTTAGGAAAAAGGTACGTATAAAGTTTAAACCTTCCTGACCAGCCGTGTCCCACATCTGGTAACTTTCATCAGATCCTCATTGCTCCTTTCTGATCAGATTTTTTTGTATTTCAATAATTAATGTAAACTCTCACATAGCTGTGTTTTATTGTTAGTGTGTGATTGTGGGCAGGTTTGTGTTGGTCATTAAAAGTGATTCTCACCCTTTGTGCTTTTGGCAGTTTGGTTAAACTGCAGACACAAACCTTAAAATATTTTAGAAGGAAATTATTTTATTGATCGACTCTAAGTGTATTTAGAAAGTAGAAGGTAATGATTTATGATTTTTAAATGTCCTTTTAAAAATTAAAATCTGAATGTTACGGCTATTGCAAAAAAAAAAAACATTAACAAAAATTACAAAAATATGTTTATTCTCGTAATTTTATGACTTTATTTTCATATTATTACAACTTTATTCTCATACAACTTTATTCTTATAATATTATGAATTTACTTTCATATTATTTCAACTTTATTCTTGTCATACTGTGACTTTCTTAATCTTACAGATTATTTAGATGAAAAGCAAATTTATTTTGTGTTTTCATTCCTTTTTTTGTCAATTAGTCTGCAGAAAAAAATTATTATTTTTTCGAAAATCATTTTTACTTCAACAGGATGATGTTTTTGCACGAGTAAAATCCTTTTTTTCTGTAGGTCAGGATTTAACTTTTTGCATCAGATAATCAAAATTTTTTCTTTATTTATATTCATATTAGCCAAATTTAAAGGTACAGTCTCTGTTTTCAGTCTACAAACTCAAAATGCCTCATGAATGTGTTTCTTCAGCTCAGCTGAACTAGAACATTAAATTAGATAAAAAGAAACAGGAAAATCAGATTTATGTCCAGTTATAGGATGAAGCTTTCTGGGGAAAAACAGAAACTGGACAGGAAGTGGGTCATGGGAGTGAGAGGAGCAACAACAGTCTGTAAATCTCCTCACTGACATTTTATACTTGCATTATTTCAGCTTTATTCGTGTAATAAAGTTCTTAGTGTGGCCCTAAAACTCCATCAAGCAGCTGAGTTGTGGAGGGAAACAACAACATTTCCTCGCAGTGGAAAGCGTCTAAACTTTTAATTAGTTTGTAAATTGCAAAGCTGCTGCAGGTTGTTTTGGTTTATTTAAGCAGAAAATAATCTCTGTGTTTTATTCTAGGTTAAATTTGTAATATTTTAAGAATAAAGTCAATTTTACCAGAATAAAGTTGAAATAATGAGAATAAAGGTGTAAAATTATTACAATAAACTCAGAATATTTTGAGAATAAAATCATATTACAAAATATTGTAATATTACAAGAATAAAGTTGTAATATTAAAATAAAGTTGTACTAAGATAAAGTTGAAATAACATGAGAATAAAGTGAATATTATGAAAATAAATTTGTAATATTAACACTATAATAATGCAAGAATCAAGTTGAAATAATATGGCTTTGTTCTGGTAATACTGTGACTTTATTGTCACATTATTTCCACTTTATTCTCATAATTTTATAACTTTATTCTTGTAGTTTTTATTTTATTAGCCTGTCCCTGGTTCTCCATCATATTTCTGCAGTCAAAGTGTTTTTGATTCTCTGCCTCATGCAGTCAAACTGAGACTATTAGCAGCTTTTAGTTAAACTCTGAAGGAACCAAAGTTTCTTTAGTAAAATCCACTAAAAAATACAAATAAATAAACATACAGTGCTGATATACTGAGTCAGTGAGCAGGGATGATTAAAGAAATTAACTGTAGCTTTAGATGCTGATAATAACTAAAGAATCAATAAGATTCTTATTTTTATACTATATTTACACCTACAATGTAACGTTTTTATATTTACATCTGGATGGTTTATGATTACTTATAGAAAAGCTCTACCACAGTACAGATTGGGTTCTATTGTATTGCCAGAGCTTTGGCCCGGTTCCCTCCAAACGACAGAGGTCAGAGGTCAACCAAAGCTCCCGGTTTCATTTAACACTCCTGCAAATTTAATTGTGCTTTTGTTGTTCTGAAAGGTGAAATCAGCAAGTCGTGCTTTGGGTTAAACTCTTCTGTCAGGCTGTAAAGATGCTGAATTTGTGGCTCTGCAGAGCCGATAAAAAATACCTGGAGAGCCGTTTTTACTTCCCCTCCCGCTGACTTCAGTCCTGATTGATTCCTGTTTATTTTTTACCAGGTTTTCTCTCCCCATGGAGGCTTTTAGCTCCGTGTCTCGTTGCTAAATGTTCCTGCAGACGTCCGGTTTGTGATTAGTCTTCTGAACAAGCCCGGTATTTATTTGCATTTTATTTGCATTCTCTCTAGTAACCTGAGTCTGGATGAATCCTGCTCAACTCTGAGAAGGAAAGCAGGTCAGTGAAAGTACAAAAAAAAGGAATCATTTGTTTCCTGTCCATATGTTGACTAAATAGTTGTTTTCCTAGTTGTTGTATGTTGTATTTTTGTTTGGCAAAAAAAAAAATCTATTTTTCTCAGTATGTTTTACTCTGGATAAACACTAATCACCAGTTTAAAACAAAAATATTATATATACACTGAAAAAACACAATTTTACCAAGTCCAGTTTCTAGTGTAAATAACTAACTGAAATAAGAAAAAATAACTAACAAGTAACTTTTCAGCAAGATATAGGAGCTTGTTTTATGTAAATAATTTTCTTAATATTGATATAAAAAGTAGATTATTTCTCTTATAACATGGGAAAAAATTTCTTTTTATAAGTGAATTTATTTTCAAGTGGAACTAGAACTTTTTCATCAAAATTAAGGAATTATTGACTTAAACTTGTATATCTTCTCTTATTTCAAGTTTACTAAGATATTTACACCAGAAACTGGGCAAAATTACTTGGTAAGATTTTGTGTTTTTGCAGTGTAAAGAGCCAAAACATCTTAAATGAGGAAAACACAGATGTAACTATTTACTACTTGATCTGCTGTTTGAGCTGCTGTAATACTTTTTAAAATTCTCCTGTCTAGATTTGATGTTTAAATTAAATCTTAGATGATCTGCGGTGAGATCTGGCCTCCATTTTGGATGTTTGAATCTGTCTGGGTCGGCTCTTCCCGCGGCCCTCTTAGCTGTAGCCGAGGTTCTCCATCTCATGGCGGTATCTCAGCTCCGACACTTTGGCTTTGTGCTGCTTGCTCTCCAGATGCTGCCGGAAGTCCGTCTCCTGCTCGGCGCCGCAGTTGCACATGGAGCAGTAGAACTGTCCGCTGGGAGTCACGCACATGGCCAGGTCCCTGGGGATGCGCTGCCTCGGCCTCGGGTTGTAATACGGCCCTGGACGGGGCGGAACGACAAACACGCAGCATTAATTTCACATTTTGCACGTTTTTGTTCTTTCATTTGGGTTTCTACTGCTTCTAAAAACATCCCAAGCGCTTAAAAATCCACCTAGCCATTTTTTGGCAATGATTTATTGTTTTTTGGTGTTTGGAAAATGAGCCGCTTCCAAAACCTTTTGTTGGTTCTGAAAGGTGAAATCAGCAAGTCGTGCTTTGGGTTTAACTCCTCTGTCAGGCTGTAAAGATGACAGAGGAGTAACGTCCAGAATGTAACATCACAAATTGAAGCACAGACCGTTACCTAGCAACCCCAGCAGAGCTCCAGCCCGTCACCTAGCAACCCAAGAGGAACTGCAGAAAGTTTGGTCAGCTTTACACCATAATGTTATTCCCTGTTATAACATTACAATGTTATAACAGTTAGAATATATAACTGTTGCACTGTTATAATACTGTTATAACAGTTATAAAGTTATAATGGTCTAAGCTGAATTATTAATATTTTTTGAATTGCAATTTTGGTTACAGAGACTTCATAATACACTTTAATCATTAAGTTTTATTTTGAAAATGTTTTTCAGTTCCAGTGTTACATATTCTTTAGACTTACCATCCAGGAACCACTTCCTGCATTCTTGTTGGTTGTGCAGGAAGATCCACTTATGCTTTTCAAAAGTTTTATAATTGTGCATCTGCTTGCAGCCATTTTCACGTGCAAGTGTAATGCAGCAGATTATTTGGATTTAAAGTGACAAGACACCCATCAGCAGCTCATTCTGAAAAGTAACAGTCCAGTCAAACTGAGAACAAGCAAACTCTGGTCCGTCTGCAAACCTGGCTCTTGGTTTGGTGGAAGTGAACTCTGGTGCTGTTCCAATGCTTATGTGAACACCAAGCAGACCAGAAACCGCTCCAAAAGCAGGAAGTGGATTTCAGAGCAGAGCATTCTTAGTGAATACAAACTCGACTAATTCTGCTTTTCTTAAAGTTCAGTGCAAACAGAAACGAGTTTAATCAAAGAATAAGAAAAAGACAGAATGATTCATTTATTCTGATAAATAACCGTCTTCAGTGCGCAGAAATAACAACTTAGGACAATGTTGTTTGTTTGTGTAAAACGTGCAGAAAAAAGAGACAAAAATGACAGAAACAAAGCAACCAGACTGCACAAGGTCAGCTGTTTTAGGATATTTCCATCATAAAATCTGCTGACATGAGCAGATAATTGTGGGAAAGAATAAACAGATTGTTTTTACTCATTTATTCTCTTTAACTCTTCGCCGATTTGCTAGTGAGTTTGTAAAAAAGCAAAGCTGGAATCAGACACAGCAAGAAGGGCATGTTGACGTCAGCACAAGGTCTGACGTTCTTATGCTGTATCTGCTTACACACACACACACACACACACACCCACACACAAGCTCAAAAAGGTGAAAACAGACACTGTGGAGGTTTTTCACTGCAAGCTGTTACCCTATAGGTTTGCAGGAAAACAAACACGACTGAAGATCGCCACCAGTCACCTGACCAACACTATTCTTTAAAAACTGTTGAAAAGAGCGGACACTCCCCCACATGGGCAACAGAGTTGTCAGGCGTTTCCTGTTTTTCCATCATGAGGCAGTTTCTGTTGTTGACTGAAATCAGCAGATTTTAAGTCTTTTCTCTCTGTCTCCACCAAGGACATTTGCAAACGCCAAGCCAGCTGGGAAAGCTTACGATGCTGAAGAGAAGACATTATATATTATGTATGCATCCACATTAACGGCAGGGAAAACGGCGTCTAAGCTGTTAAAGTCCAGAAGGGAAGCCTGGGCGCACCGTTAGGTCTGTCACAATCTGCAATACATTAATTAATCACATGATAAATTAAAATGAGCTCAATAATTTCCTCCAGAGCAGCAGTTATTAAAGAGATGCTCCCATTGAAACTTGTTGAAAAACACTGTATGAAGTAGTTAGTTTGCACTACCTGCCACTTTTGCCTGTTCTCCATGTCTCTGCCGAATCATTAACATTTTCTGAAATGCAATTTTGGTTACAGATATTCCACTTTAATTATTGCTGCTTTGTTTTTTATTTTGGATTTTTAAAATGTTTTCCTAAATATTCTTTAGAAATCAAAGTGATTTTGATCTTTGACATACTTGCAATAAAATGTCATTATTATTATATTATTTGAAACAACAATATTAACATTTATGGCAATAATTTTGAGAAGAATTTATCATCCAGCAAAATGGGCTACATACCGTATTTTCTGGACAAAATGTTGCTCCGGAGTACAAATTCAGTTTATTTAGAAATGATTAAATGTGTTAAAAGGTTCCACTGACACGTTGTGATTAGTTGTCTGTTTTTTAAAGGGAACCTATTATGAAAAATTCACTTTTTGCACGTTTTTATCCTTCTATTTGGGTCTCTACTGCTTCTGAAAACATCCCAGGCCCTTAAAAACCACCCAGCTGATTCACAGCAACAAATTAATGTTGTTTGTTGTGTGGAAAATGAGCTGTTTCTTAAACCTTTTGAATGAAACGTAGCAAATCAGCAGAAACTGCCCTTCAGCCCGTTACCTAGCAACCCCAGTGGAGTTCTGCCCGTCACCTAGCAACCCAAGCTGAGCTACAGGTCAGCTGGTTTTAGATTCTGAACTGAAACTTCTGTCTCCACCAAACAAGCTTTGATCAAAAACAACTTCATTCAGAGGCAGTGACCACGAGTAATCTAACGCGTTGCTATTTCAAATCCAGTATTCAGACTATATCAAAACCACTTTGTGTTACTGTGCGTTACTATTTTCTTTTGTAATTAAATTTTATTTCCTCTACGTGTCTTGGGGAGTAACTGCAGTTTTTACGCGACAGAAACAATGAAGGGAGATGCACATTTTGTTGCTGGAAAGGAACTATTTTGAGTTTCGGTCGCCAATTCCAATTATTATAAGCAGCTTTGGGCTTGTTCTTTTTTTTCTTTTCTAAAGTCGCTTGCAGATTTAATGAATCACGGGTTGTCCTTTTTGGGCTTGGAAATAAGCAGACATAAACCCCAGAATCTGTCTGACATCCACTTTGTTTTAGTCAGAATCTCCCTGTCCATCATTTCCCGGATGACCCGTCCTGCTGTGTCTTTGTTAATGTCAGGTTAATATATGACCTCTGAATGACGTCGAGCTTCGCTTTGCGCTCCAGAAAACGGCAAACATTGAGACTATTATGAACAGCAATAAACGTGAAAACAGCCTCGAATGAACGAGTCCGTAAAGTTGTGCGACTAAACGCCATTACAATCATTAGTATTAAGATAAGTGTCACAAATCTGTGCAGCCATCTGAGTTGTGGAGCCGCTGGAGGAGATCTGTGCTGTGACAGCAAACCCAGGGCCGTAACAAAGAACCTGGACGCTGGGGCAGGGTGGGGGGGGGTCTAAAATCTTATTTATAGTTTTCCAGGCAATAGAAACACACAAAAACACACACTAATTACTAAAGGTTTTTTGTACTGTTGCAACCATTAAATAATCTCCTCTTCAGTTCATAAGTGGAGACACATTGTTGATGTTACTGTTATAAAATAACTTGCAATTAAGTTTTGGCAAAGATCAACATAATTTTCACAGCGTTGTTGTCAGCAGCTGCTGAAAGTAACTAACAAAATTACTTAGTTACTTTCCAAATCAAGTAATCAGTAATCTAACTAAGTTACTTTTTCAAAGTAACTATGCCATCACTGTTCAGAGGTAAAACTGGTTTTAGTTTCTTCCTGACTTTTCACCTGGCATGGCGGCGGGCAGCTGTGGGCTGCGGCGGTTTTTCACCAGCCGGTACTCGTTGCCGTCTTTCCGATTTTTTCTGGGCGCTCCCTCATTGTTGCCTTCCCTGTAAAAAGGTGAAGACAAAAATCCCTTTCAGACAAACAGTTTCCGACACAGAAAACGTTTCTCAACCCAGACCCACATGTTGCTGGAGTTCTGCTGGGCCTCCGCCAGGCGAAGCCTCTTGGCGTGGTTTTTGCCCTGGTAGTGGGCCTGCGCCACTGCCAGCGAGCTGAAGGAGGCGTCACACAGTTTACAATAGTCGTTCTCAGTGGCCAGGATGACCCGGGGCGCCCCTTTATACAGCGCCTGCAAACACCAGACAAAGCATCGCACTGTTTGTGGTGAGAGGAGTTAGGGAGCAAACACAAAGCAAAGACGAAAAAGAAATGTTCAGAACCACTGAGAGGCAGAAAAACAGATCTCTGAGTCATTCTCTCTGCTTTCTTTTACCGCAAAGTTCACACCAACCACCATTTAGAGATAAGGAAACAGATGTCTGATGTAAACAAATGGTTTAAATAAGAGTTTTCAATATAAAAATCAGGACTGAAGATGAAAATCTAAACTGTTCAGTGCTGAGAGAAGAAAGTATATCCACGATTAAAGGAGACCTATTATGCAAAATTCAAATTTTGAATGTTTTTGTACTTTAGTTTGAGTCTCTGGTGCTTGTAAAAACAACTGTAGCGGTTAAGAGAACCACCCAGTCCTCAGAATGTAACGTCACAAATCAGAAGGCAATGCCCGTTACTTAGCAACCCCAGTGGAGCTCCGCCCGTCACCTAGCAACGTCGAGCTGGGGGGCGTGGCCAGCAGCAGCTTATTTGCATTTAAAGTGACAAGACGCTCTAAAACAGCTCATTCTGAAAGGAGCTCAAAATCTTATTATCTGAGGAGGATTTTGTGCAAAAACATTTTAATGAAAATGTTTTTTATTGCTACAGTTCAATCCTAACCTGTTCAAGGATGCGTAGTATGTAGTACACCCACCTCCTCAGATTAAACAGGTAAGTTGGTGCAGAAATGATGTAGCTTGGCCTAACCTGTCTGCCTCCATCAGCATCAGCGGCTCCTGGGCCGGCGTTCGGACCGGCGCCCTCCAGGGCTTCTGGTATCCTGATGGCAGGCGGCTGCTGGCTGCCAGCATAGAAATTTCTCAACTTTTTGCTGTGGTTCTTTCCCTGGATGAAAAGATGCAGAAGTTAGTATTTTTTTGTGGCCAGTTACAAGTAGACGTAACTAGATATTAACTAATTCAGGTGTTGGCATAAAGCATAAAGTAAAAGGGCTGCTGAATGTTTATCTTGTTTACATTGGTCAAAGCTGTAGTAGGTAACTTAATAAAAAAGATATTTACATATTTGTTAAAATTATTAATATGTCGTGACAGTATAAGATAAGACAGATAATCTGTGGAGAAATTTAGCTCCTTTACCTCCTCCCAGTGCTAATTACTGGGAGGAGTATCTGACATCAACCAATCTGATGTCAGATTGGTTGTTTCTGACATCACTGAGTCAGAAACAACCAATCAGAGCCAGGAGGAGTGTCTCAGCGCTGCCAATCACTCTTGTGTATGCACTCTCCTCCTTGCTGCAACAAAGCCTTCCACGAACGCTAAGGCTAGCAAAGAAGCTCAATAATTTCCATTTGCATGATTTATTGTTTTTCTCTTTCTTCTCCTTCTGTCAAAAGCAAGATGACTGAAGTCTTCAGTTTGTTGCTTTGCTCTCAATTATCCATTTTTTCTGAAGGACAATTTTGTTTACAGATAATTCATAATTTATTTTATTTGTTATTTTCTGTTATTTTTGATCGTAGTTCATTAGAATTTCACCCTAATTGATCTTTCAGATTATTATGCCATTACCATTATTGAAAATACTCTGAAAACAACAATATTATTGTTTATCACAATGATAAACGGGACAACTTATCTTCCCGTTAAAATTGGTTATGGTGACAGGCCTGGTCTCAACATCAAGTCACAACAACGTTTACAGAACATAACTTTGTAAAAGTTGTGTACTGCAGCTTTAAATTGGGAGTGTGTTTCCACTCACCTGGTAGTGAGCTTGTGCCTGCTGAGCAGAGTTAAGTGTAACATTGCAGAGTTTACAGTAAAGTGGTTTGCACAGTTCTTCCAGACCCAGAGGGTCGTCCTGCTCCTCCAACCCCAGCAAGGAGCCCTCATCCTGGGGCTGCTCGCTGGCAGGAGCTGCTTGGCCTGGCAGAGGCCCACACAGGTAGCTGGATACCGATGCTGGTCCTGGGGGCCGTGGGGTAATCTGTGACAGGTCTGGGTCTGGAGGCGAGGATAAGGGGCTGGGGGGCAGTGGGAAGCGGCTGGGTGCGGGCGCCACAGGTGGAGGGACCAGTGCTTGAGCTGGGGGGAGGTGTGGAGGACCTAAAGGCTGGGTGAGGTCAATGGTTGGAGGTACGATTGCTTGTGTTCGATCTACAGGTGGAGGAACTAGAGTGTGCGCCATTGGAGGAGGCCCCATTGGTTGGGTTGGGGGCATTGGAGGCGGGGCTAAGGTGTGGGGCGGAGTAATGGATGGAGGCCTCAACGTGTGGGCAGAAGGCCTTAGACTCTGAGTGGGAGGAAGAGCCGGGGGTCCGATTGGTTGGGTAGCAGCAATGGGTGGTGGGCCGAGGGGTTGGGTGGGCGCCATGGGTGGAGGTCCTAAATGGTGCAGAGAGTCCATGTAATGGAAGGGCTGCTGGGGATGACTGAAGAGACTGAGAGGAGGCTTCAACATGGCGTCCGGACCTAAGAAAACCCAAACGTAATCTGTCAACTGGTTTAATCCATGAAGAGTTAAAGGCCTTTAAGTGACACTGTGTGCAGAAGTTTCACCACATTCAGAGGCCAGAAGACACTGAAGATGTTTAAGTTTCGTTTATTGTCAGGCCTGGGACCGTTTCTGTTAACTATGAAATGTCTGAGGAACCTTTGGCTGGAATTGGCTAGAAATGTTCAACTTCTGAAACTCATAAAATTTCCAAATTTCTCTAAAAAGGTTTTTTAACAAGTGTTTGAAACTTCCACATATTTTCTAAAAAATTTCTGAGATGTATTACAAAATGTCTCTTTTTTTCCTTTCAAACTTTTAAAAGTTTTCAACTTTTGAAATTCCAGGTTTTCCCAAGTTTTTCTAGAAAATTTCTGAGACTCCTAAAATTTCAGAATTTTTTTTTTTTTAGAAAATTTGTGACTTTTCAATCTCAGAAATGTTCATGTTTTTTCCAGAACATTTTTGATTGTTTTGGTGGAAATTGACTCCTCCTTTGTTTCTATTTTCAGTGGCTCTAATTCGCTGCTGTAGGTTTTAGAGAAAGTTATTATTCACAGTGAAATAAATCCTGAAGAATCACTCAGCAGCTGCATAAAATGACAAATCACAATTCTGGTTATAACTAAAAGCTTCAATGTTATTGCAAACATAAATGCAAAAACTATTTTAAACTTAACAAAAAGCATTTTTTGAAGATAAAAATAGCTTCCATTTGATTAAAACGATGCTATAAGTCTATTAGATGGATTTTGACAGCTGATAATGGCGCAGATTTAAAGCCCAGGGCAGAACGGATGAAGAGTGAACAGAAACATGTTCTTGGACAGAGCTTGGAGCTTCACACTTCAGTGGGCTTCAGAAAGATCAGGCTGAGCATGCAGTGCCTGCAGTCAAGCATACAGGACATCAGATACACACACACACACACGCAGTACTGACTCTAACTCCATGTTTTTTTCCCCCCTTTTTCATCTTATAGGCCACAAACACACACACATCTTCTGTCTTAGCTTGGTTTTCTCACTCCTGTTTTCAGGATTGCTTTGTCACCGCCTGTGCGTGTGTGGGGGTGTGTGTGTGTGTGTGTTTGAGGTGGGGGTTGTATGTATAACTCTAAATTGTCAGGTCAGTACTCGGCAAACAGCTGTGTCAAAACCCACTTTGCTGAACGCTTTCATCTGAAAATCCGATTGAACGCCGTTGGCATTGAGTCCCAGACCCAAAATAACAGCCCGGGGTGTTTGTGTTTCCGAGCGCCGCTGCCTGTCCGTCTCTCTGTCCGCCCCGTCCGGCTGTCTGTCACCCGGTCCTGCTGACCTCAGGAGGAAGGTATGCCACACAAGCCACTGACCTTACTATTAGTCATATCAGCTGCAGGAGGAGTCACAGGGCCAACAAGGAGAACCGTCTCAATCCATTTCATTCTTTACTGATATTTTGAGTCCTGCCCTTGTGGCCTTTGTTTTTCAGAGCTGCTTATTTAGAAATGTTTTTAAGTTTTCTAACACTGATTTCTTTGAAGTAATGTCGAAAAAAAAAAGAAGTTTAAAGGGGCCCTGTTGCGCAAAATTCACATTTGACATATTTCTGAGCTTCCATTCGGGTCTCAACTGCTTCTGAAAAGAAGCCCAAGTGCTTAAAGGTGACACATTATGCTTCTTGATCAGGTTGAGGTAGGTCTATGGCCTAGTCAAAACATGTTGATTACATTTTTTCACCGTACAGACCGCTGCCAACAGCCGTTAAATCCTTTAAGAATTTGAATTAATATGAATTACATTTATTTTCCCTTTGGAATCAATAAAGCATTTTTTAATTTGAAGATTTTTTGCGCAAAATTATTCTTAAATAATCTGCGATGGACTGGCGACATGTCCAGGGTGACCGCGCCTCTCGCCCGAAATGTCTCGCTGGAGATTGGCACCAGCACCCCTCTTGACCCCACTGGGGTGCAAGAAAATGGATGGATTGATTCTTAAATAATGAGATTTTGATGCCACGCCCGCAACTCAGCATTTACACTCGCATGTGAAAGTGGCTGCAACCGTACATTTTTGAAAAGCAGAAGTGGAGCCTCCTGCGCAACCAACAAGAGTGCAGAAAGCGGTTTCTTGATGGTAAGTCAACATCAAAACCCTTGTCTCTTCCAGGAGTAAAACCAGCTGATCAAATGTGCTGGAGCTCTGCTTTGGTTGCTAAGCGATGGGTGGGGTTGCTAGGAAACGGGCAGTGCCTGCTGATTTGTTACATTTTGAAGGTTTTTTAAGCGGATCATTAACTTACTGTCTAAAAAAATGACCGGGTGTTTTATGTTTTAGCTTTTTGCTGTTTTCAGAAGTTGTAGAAACCCAAACGGAGGTACAAAAACATGCAAAATGTCAATTCAAACAACAAATCGAGGTTTATTAGCGATGTTTCTGTCGTCTTTAGTTAAGCCCAAACCTACACGCGGCAATTATCCGCATGTCTCAACATAACAGGAAGATCCAGGCTTTCTGTTGGACAATCTCTGCTCTTGAACATGTAACATGAAGCCTCTTACATCTCAGACTCTATTGTTAAAATCATGTAACATAATTACAAACTGCAGCCCGAGTCTGTTTGAAGGAAGAACACAAAGACCTCAGGCAGATTTTCTTCTTCTATATCACATTGTTCTTGGTTGCTTTTCTCCAATATAATTAACCCTTAGTTGGCTGAAAACACTGCATATATAGGAGAACAACACAGACAACAGATACCTCGCAGCCTATTATTGTACTCTTGACTCCAGCTGGAAATCAATAGATGTAGTCTCTTGATGCACAATAGTCTACCAGCTTCATTTTTATTTCCCTTAACAGTTGGATTCTAGAGGCTGATTTGAGAAACTGGGGAGAAATATTACTTTGTTTTGATGCTTTTGATTTGTATTTTTGGGAATAGAGGAAGTTCTGCTCTTGTTGCTTAGAGATGACATTAAGAGATATTATGAGCAGAAATACTAATTTCTCCTAATTATAGCAGGTTGCAACCACATAATCCAATGTGTTTTATTTAGATTTTAAATGACACATTAACTCAAAGTGGTGCAAAATTGGGAAGTGGATGATTGTTTTTTTCTGAAAAGTGTGTTTGAATTTGCATTTACGTCCCAGATTCAATGTTATTTATTGAAATTACAACTCCAGATCTTTTACAGTTTAAAGAGACTAAAATCCTTCTCCATTCCTCTTTGTATACTAAGTTCAGTTGGGAGTCTGTTAACAGCGATTTCTGTCTCACCACAAATTCTTGATTGGATTTGGGTCCAGACTTTGACTACAACTTGTAACAAGACATTTTCCAATCATTTTTTTAAATATGTGAAATAATCTGCCAGTGGAACTAGCACTTTTTCATCAATGTTGAGGGATTATTTACTTAAAACAAACTGCTATCTTTTGCTGAAAGGTTAAGTTAGCTTTCTTGTTTCAAGTGTGCTAAGATATTTGCACTAGAAACTAGACAAAAATAGTTAGCAAGGTTATTTTGTCCCAGTGTATTGATGCTGGAAGTAACTGTGTTTCCATTACAGATGTGCGCAGAACTTTGTCGATATTCCACTAATGTTAAAAAAACAACACAATTTCTGTGTTTCTACTAAGTAAGAAATGCATTAAAATGACAAGTAAATAAGTTTGTTCATGAGATAAGTTAATAAAAACACGCTGCGCTGTCATCCTCCTACCACTTCCTGTCTTTGTCTTCTTTGTCATTTCTGGCAGTAGTAACATCAAAAAATGTTACATGCCATCACAACAACTGGATGTTGTTGTTTTACCATCACTTTTTTTTACTCGTGATGGTAAAAAGTGTTTCCGTTGCAGTTTGCTTGTTTACTTGAGTAAAATCCTCTGTTGTCTGCACTATAATTTTGGCCCTTTTGAGCTCCCGTAGACCTTATATTGGTTAGAGAGGTCAAGGTTAGTATTTTATTCACTTCTGACTTTTCACTTTGTAAGCAGAAACACAGAAACATGGCTATTCCTGGCTGCAGATTCATATAAATACTCACCGTTTTGACCGCAGATTGAGTGACAAGGCAATCAGCTGCAGGTCAAAAATCAGGATTACATAAAGCCCAATTTCCAATGCTTCATTATCCACCCATCACACTTCTCCTCAGCCTTTTTTTTGTTCTCACAACCTCAAAAGGAGCTGCCAGAGATAAAATCCTTGATGTTATTTCAGACGCGCCGTCACTTGTCAGATTTCTTTGAGCTTGACTCAGGAGTTTGCAGCTCGCTGGTTGAGCGCCCAGAAACAAAACGCAAACAGAGTCTTCAAGCCTTTTTTTAATTTCACTCTCTCCTCTGAGAGTCTTTAAATAGGCCAACTGTTCATTTTCTCTTGAGTTTCTTTTGTAGGTGCCGCGTTGTGTCACATCAATTATGGAGCGACAGGAAGCACATGCACTGAATCCATCCGGACATTTCACTGCCTCCACTGTAGCCGTCAGTTTCTGTAGCTCAATTCTTCATTTTATTTTTTACTTCTGATTAATTTTTCAGGAATTTAACTAACTTCAACATTAACAGAGAGATGTTGCCCTTTAAGTGATTGTGTTGCATTTAACATTGATTTTGGCAGAGCAGTAGGTCTTGTAGGGACGAAAGTTATCGATTAATGAGTTAATCGATAACTCATTAATCGATTAATGACATTTTCTTAAAATCTCGAGATTTCTCTTGTATTAAGAGGTTTCACTGCTTTTTCATAACACAAAAGACTAACTTTTCAACATATGCTAAGTTTAAAAAAAGAAAAAACACATTTGAACATTATTTTGTCAGTTGCAGAATAAACAGAAAATTGTGGCTTTCTCAGTATATTTGTAAAATAAATTACAGATAATTCATTATGTTTTGCTATTTGCATGAATTGTTCTGATGAATGCACTTACTGTTTTGAAAAGGTTGAAAAAGATTCAAGAACCAAAGCGACTGAGAAAAACGGTACAGAGACTGTCTCATGTTCCCATTTCTACATTTTTGTCTTTTCCGTTCAGAATCACAACAACATTACAGCAAAAGCAAAAACATGAATGTTGTCCAGTCTTTTGTTGTCTAGTTGCAATTCACATTATTTCTCATCAAAACTTCACTCAAGAAAATCCTGATGTATTGAAAACATGACGAATCAATTTGCCATTCAGTTCATTGACACAGATATTTCATTTTGAGATATGACCAAAGGATTTTTGGAAAGAAACTTGCTTTTGCTGGTAATCTGTGGTGTTTTACAGAGAGAAAAATGCACCAAATACACTGTAAAATCTAATAATTAAATCCAAAAGGTCATCTACGGGTTCCTAATGAATAACTGGAGGTTTATTAACATGAATAATGAAGTGGATTGATCAGTCTCTCGCTGTTAACATGGTCAGTGCTGCAGCATGACAGATTTTGGCCCTGATTTCTCACAGGAAGGTGGCTACGCAGGTCCATCAGGGAGCACTTTCTTTATGGCTGTCACATGTCAGCAGTTCAGATCGAGCTCAAGCTCTGCCTGTTCAGATGTGAAGTCTCTCCAGTGCACGTATTTCCTAGAGCTATCCACAGATTTTTGCACCGCAGCATCTTGCTGAGCAGAATGGTGGCTGGTGCAAACCCAGCAGCAACATCATGAAATCTGACAGCGTCAGGGGCAACCCCAGTTTCTACACCCACGAACCGCGAAGCGATCTGCAATCACCTCAGACCGGCTTCCACCAGCTCTTTCATTTTTCTCTCTCTTTTTTGTGCAGAATAACGCAGGAGAGTTTGCACGTCAGCCTCAACTTACCTGGCAATCGTGCAAGATAATGGCTGCTGTCACTGTAGCCGACAGGCGGCGAAGTGTAGTTTCTGCAGTATTCTGCGCTCTGGTAATATGCAGCATCCCCGCTCCTCAGCTGCAGCGCCATCATCGCCGGAACATCCCTCTGCCAACTTCTCCTCTCTGAAAACCCGGGCGGTCAGACAGGATGACAGTCCCGACCAGGACGCGCGCACCGCGGCTTTCACCGGGAGGGGAGCAGGGTGCAAAAGATTCCCAACCCAAAGCACCAATTCACGCCGTTCATCGTCCACTGCGCGCGTTTTGGTTGCTGTTGTTGCCACAGATGATCGGAAAATGTCGTGTAATTTGTGAAGGCGCTTTTGGATTGCTGAAACGGACCCGGAGGTTTTCCCAGCATCCCTGTCCGTCTTGGTTCGGCCCATTTCCGATGCCACTGCTGCTTCTGTGCATGGGTGGCAATAATGACACATTGTATAAATATGTTGCACCTCTGTGGTCAACTCCAGCCACCGAGCTGGCAAATTATGACTGAACAGATTATGCGTGTAAGCAAATAGCAATGCATTAAGATAAAATTAATAAATGAATAATAACAATAAAATAACTTCTGACTAATAAAGTCCGGGCTGTAAAAAGTGTGAATGTGAATCTCTTATGATCTTCCATACTTACAGTTTATATTTGTTTAGATCTGTCTCAATAAGCAATAAATTAATCACATGATAGATTAAAACAAGCTCAATAATCTCCATTTGCATGTTTTATTGTTTTCCTCTTTCTACCAAAAACTCGACGATAGTCTTCAATGTCAAGTTTTGGTCTCAATTTGCCCTTTTTTTGAAGGACTTTTTTTTTCAGACTTCATAAGTAATTTACTTTGTTTCTTTTGTTTGTTTGATATTTAAAATGTCTTCCTGTGACAATGTTAAACATTCATTACAATTTTATTGATCTTTGAGGATGCGTTGAAAATGGTCTGAAAACAATATTATCATTTATGGCAATAACTTCTGGGATAATTCATCGCCAGGGGCGGTTCCAGCCTGTTTGGGGGCCTCTGCCAACATGGCCACCATCACATAATTTATACAGAGTTGGGTCGTAACCTTTTATATTTAATCAGTTACATTTACTTGAGTAACTTCTTTTTAAAAATCTACTTTTAGGAGTATTTTTATTGTGCTGTACTTTTTACTTTTGCTTGAGTAATTTTATTGTGAAGTACGTCTATTCTTAGTTGAGTAAAATTTCTGGATTTTTTACCCACTGAGCAAAAAACAAACAAGTTTAAACCAAAAATTCACCAGACACAGACACACACCTGCAGTTAAATAGTACATCGTTATAAAATTATGTGAAAATGTTGGTATTTCAAAGACCAAATCCAAAATAATTCATATAAATAACTATAATTACCAAATAATATCAATTTCTTTCAATATAAAACTTTTTGAAAATTTGCAAGTCAAAAGTTTCCATGTTTTTTTCTAGAACATTTTTGAGACTAATCTCAAAATTGCTATGTTTTTCCTTGAAAATGTTTGATTTTTCTAATTAAAGAAATTTCCATGTTTTTTTTGTGGTTTTTTTGAGAAAATTTCTGCGGCTAAACTCAAAATCCGAGATTTTTGTAGCAATTATTTAAATTTTTTTCAAGAAAATTTCTTGAAAATTTGAGATCAGTCTCAAAATTTCTGATTTTTTTCTAGCAAAATTTCAACTTTTCATACACAAAAATTTCCTTGTTCTTTTCTAGAAAATTTCACAATTTTTTTGGTCAGAAATTTGCCCTTCCTTTTTCTTCTTTCTATCCACAACGGTCCTAATATGATGTTGTACTTTGCGAACACATTGCAAGCATGCCTCTAGTGTAGATCACATGCACAGACAGCTGCTTAATACACATAAAGCTGACTAGAAATTAATTTTAGTTTAGAAATTAAAATTAGTTTTGGCGCCCCCTCTAGCGCAGCGCCCCTGTGCGTCGCGTGCCCGTGTTTTGTGCCGCTGTTTCCAGTGATTGCGGCAGTCTGAAGATAAAACTGAATCGACACGTCATTGGCTCTCACTCTGGCTGTGTTTGTGTGTATTTAAAGGAAGGAAGGGAGGAGGAGACAGCGTGGAAGTGGAGGAAGCTTTGTCGCAGTAACACAACTTCTCCAGTCGGGCGGCTGCTTTTCTACAACACATCCTCCAACGGTCGAGTCCGACCGACCGACCGGGACGACATGCCGCCGGTCAGTCTGTGCTCTCCTTGACACCGGGAGGGTGAGAGTGGGCTCGGCTTGCTTGTCACTGAACGCTGGCGCGGAAGCGAAAGCCTCGGGGATCGGGGAAAGACCGACACCTCCCTGCGTCTTCCCCGGCGCCGGCAGTCACCAACCCCGGATCGGCCGCAGGGAACCAACCGCAGCGGCTGTTAGCTGGGAAGCTAACAGTCTGGGAAGCTAACAGGCATATAAACCGAGGATATCCGTTCAGTTGAGCTTTGACTAGAAAGCAGCGGGTAGGTTTTTAATTAAGTGTGTTTTTAAATTCTCTGAATATTTTTAGTGGGTTTTTATTGTTATTTTGGTAATTTTAATTCCCACAAAGGGAGGAAAGGGATAGCATTAGCATTTAGCTGTCATGGGGAAACATTTGGGTAATATTAGTTCAATGTGTGTTTATAGAAAAAGTGTAATTACAGGGTTTCTAACTTCTTAGTGTCATCACTTAAATTAATTGTATTTTATGTTTTATGTCATTTGAGCTGTCATTGTTAGCTAACTTGCTTCCACTAGCCAACATGAATCACCATTTCTGTTATTCAGCTTCAGGTTGTTTTGGATTTTAATTTCTCCTCTCTACAAATATTTCAGCGACAGCGTGGAAATGGATTAAGAAATGAAGGGCGGAACTGTCTAATCATCCAAATAGGAGGACTTCCCTCTCTCTCTCTCAAAGGTATGTTTTTCTTTCACATCACTTCTGTTCTCATCTTTCAATTAATTTCAACTCCAGAGCTAATTTTATGAACAAAGTGTAACCTGATCACTGTGTCACAAGTGTTTCCATTGAGCCCAGTTCGCCATCCAGAGTGGTGCAAATGGCTAAACCCTCTGTTGAACAAAAATATATGGAGTTGTGTCCTGCAGAGCCTCAACAGATGTTTGATGTCCCCTGCCTGACCACAGACCTGTTGTGTAGCTGTAGGGCTTTACAGAAAGAAAAACTTGTCTATGTCAATATTTCCCCACTACCCACATCCTGTGTTTTAAGGAAGCTTCCTCTTTAGTCGTAAAGTACTTTGCTACATCCTGGCCAGGGTCAGAGGTCACAGAACTACTCAATTGTGTTGTTTTTTTTTTAGTTTATGAAGGTTTTTCTGGGTTGTTTTTGTGTACCTTTCCTTTGGGAGTGGCCTATTTTAGGTAAACACGTAAGGAGAATTTTAAAATATAATTATTATTACCGGAAAGTTGCCACAGATTAATTCCCCTAAGTGTTTCTTTCCGTTTATGTGTATGTCTAGAGAAGTCTTCCTTCTCTAACATGGATTGACGTGAATTTTTCATGGTTTGATTGGGGACCAAAATTACAACATTTGTTAAATTTTCAGCTGCTGTGGTTCGCTTTCACACTGTCAAATGAACCAAACCTTTTGTAAAACCTGTTTCCCTTCTTACCTGTGGTGGCGCTGGACCAAGAACTACTGAATGAAATGACACAAAAAACTCAGAAGAAGACATTGAACGCAACTTACTTACAAAAATGGATTAGTGTCAGATTTTAGCGGTTGTAGGATTTCTCTTATGTTGAACCATTTTTTCCGCTAGTGCTAGACTCTCGTGTTTTTTTTGGGTTTCATTTATCCAGAATGCCAACAAAATATGTGGATTAACTGGCTGTTAAATGTAGAAATTAAATATTTTTGTTCCTTTTTTATAAGCAGGACATATCTGTTTGTACAGCTTTAACATGTAAGGCATTTATTGGCTATATTAGTGTAACTAAAAGACACAAAATGGCACAATTAACGCTGCATAAGAGTTTTTTTCCCTCCAAATAATTTGCCTTTTTTTTTTTAGATCGATCAATTCATCGTTATGAAGTTAAGTTCATTTGCTCATCTTGATTCTGAAAGTTTCAATTTTTAGAGGGAATGTTGCAGATTCTCACGTCTAACATTTATCAGCGTAAAAGTAAAACAATAATAAAATCTCTACACTGTTTCTGTCATATCTGCAGATGCTAATCTCACGTGTTGCTTGTGCTGCAGTTTTTCGTAGAAAAGCTCTACGAAGCGTCCAGACCAGTTTTTTATCTTCGCCTAACTTGAGGCAATGTGGCGCTTTAGATAACTTTGACTAACTTTTAAAGCGTGGCTTATCATTTGACGGTGAAGCAGACGCTTTATCATCCTGGTTTGTTTTGAAACAAAGATGGAGAAACCAAACAGCATGTACTGCATGCAGTGCACAACCCGGCAGAATGTTTTTTTCTTTTCTTTTCTTTAAACTGCAAAAACACAAAAAATTACCAACTATTTTTGTCCACTTTCTAGTGCAAATGTCTTAGTTTAGTCTCATTTAAAGGGTACTAAGTTACAAGTTACTTTTGAGTAAGAAATATGAGCTTGTTTTAAGTTAATAATTCTGTAATATTTGTGAAAAAGTATTACTTCCACTGGCAGATTATTTCACTTATAGAAAATAATTTATAAGAGAAATAAATTGCCAGTGGTACTGGTACTTTTTTTAAAGTCAATATGAAAGAATCATTGATGTAAAATAAGCTCCTACGTTTTGTAGGTTAGTTTTGTCTTATTTCAAGTATATTAAGATATTTGTCTAGAAACTAGACAAAAATACTTGGTGAGATTTTGTTTTTTTGCAGTGTACTCTTGCTTTCTTCAATGAAAACACTGGTAACTTTTTGGAACATAGTTTAAAAAATGTTATTTTTTAAACTAAAAAATGGTGGTGAGCTCAGCAGATTTGTCAAAAATTTGCTGTTTGTGTCAAATTA
This sequence comes from Brachyrhaphis roseni, assembly GCA_903066815.1. Taxonomy (NCBI): domain Eukaryota; kingdom Metazoa; phylum Chordata; class Actinopteri; order Cyprinodontiformes; family Poeciliidae; genus Brachyrhaphis; species Brachyrhaphis roseni. The sequence goes on from CAEFZY010013025.1 coordinate 25,894, forward strand.
TATTTCCTCATAATGTGCCGCTTCTGTCATTGTCTTGTTTTTGTATTAATATGGTTGTATTGTTAAAACCTTTTGTAAGCCTTTAAGAAAAGAAGGAAGTGACTTTGACATCTGTGGCTTGTTTTATAATCTTTTGGGTTTTTCACATCAGCAGAGTTTACAAGTACAAATGAGCTTAAATGTTCCGACTCAAAGCTGAAAATCATGGAGTTAGAATCAGATTTTTAACATTAGTAATATACGTATATATGTGCTCTTTTTGCTCAATGCACTAAAATAAATATTGCATTGTTTTTCTTGTACCTTCTTGAGGAAACTAGATTAAATATTGTCCATTTATGGACCTGGATCTCTTCCCAGAACTCATCCAGGAGACAGAAAGTTAAACACCATAAATAACCTGAGGGAAGGTTTGTTCTTTTATTCTCATTTATTTATTAAATGAGAATAAACCATTTGCAGTAAAACATCCAGAATGGTGTAAAATAGTGATTATTATTCGGTGTTAATGGTGGAAAGTGGCATGCTTTCCCATCGCTGTCTGGGCTGCTGCTGACTCACCGTGTTGTTGTGTTTATGAGTGTTGGACCTTAGCAGACTGTCTAAAGTTGTTGTGTCATTTCCCAGCACAAAGCAGAATGAGGCAATCATGACTGGTGACTAAAATGCAGCATTTTTGTTCATCTTACCTCATTTTATTTATAAATATTTGCCATTTGAAATTGTCTGTTTCTGACCAATTGCATAATTTCCTCATAATGGGCAGCTTCTGTCATCGTCTTGTTTTTATTTATTTGTTTATTTTTAATTGGGTGTTGAGTTGCTTTCTACTCTTTGATTTCTGACGTTGTTTGGAATTTAAGGTTGAGTTTCTGATTTCTTTCAATTTTAATTGATTTTTTCCTTTTTTTTTGGCTTGCTTTATTTTCAAAAACAGAAATTTCAAATGACAGTATTTTTAAAAAGTTGCTTATATTTCAATCGTCTCTCTGAGTTGCATGATGACTATAAAAATATTTGATTAGTTACAAAAATAAAGTGATAATATTTGCAGATATTTTGTATAATATCTGTTCAGCACTTTGGTCAGTTTCGCTCATTTTAAAGGTACTTATAAATAAAATAAACTTGGCTGTATTTAAGAAAAACAAGACAGTTTTTTTTCTTAGTATTGTGAGAATCTTAGTGCAAGAGATAAAATCCATATTTCATAATAAATTCTTCTTGAATCCCACATTTATGCAAGCAGAAGTGAAACTTTGGGTTTCAGTTTTCTGATGTGACGCGGCTTTCATGTAGAAGTAATTGGACTGAATCACCATTTCGTTCCACTTCATTTGTGCTCCTAAAATAAAATCAGAGCTGTGAGCGAAAAGAGTCGGAGAAAGACTCGCTGTAAACTCAAATTATCTTTTGGTTTTATTGGACGATTTTTGATTCAGAAACCAATTTTTCTTGAGATTCTGTTTAAATTATGCGACTGAAAAAGGAAAAGACAATGTAAACAAAATATTTATTGAAAACAATTTTATAAGTTTTGAACAAACTTGTAGAATGGTTTATTTTTTAATAAAGTTTGAGATTTTATTGTGACAAAATGTCAGCGTCCAAGTGACATGAATGCTTTTGTATGTCTTCAAGTTTTCTTTTGCTAGTATCCTCTCTAGCATGTGGTAGAAACTCTCTAAATAATTTATTTTAAGTACTTAAAAGGTTATTTTGTTGCTGATTTCACTTAAAATATGTGCTATATTTTTAATGTAAAGAAATTTAGATTATAAAGCCAACTCTCAACTTTGGACGTTGCTCACGGTTGCAGTTTAGATTAATTTATGATTACATGTTTTGTGTATTCTTCTAATTCTTATCTCTCATTGAGGGTGAAAAAATACTGGATTTTTCTTTGGGTCTGATAAAACACTGATCAAATATCTTTCCTGTTCCTGAGAGTCAAAATGAGTTGATTTAATTCAGGGTTAAAAGTTCCTCAGATGGTCTGTTCGTGAACCTGTTTGGTCTAATTCAGCAAACAGAGTCTGAACCACAGAGTTTCACCAACCTTATCAACAAATCCTCTGTTTAAAGCTGTTCACAATGAAATAAAAGTAACAGAATTACCTTTCACCAACCAAAATATGTAAGAGTTACATAAACATGTAAAATTATTTAAATTGGCAAGTTTTGCATTTCATTATGGAAGTTTTAAAGTCATAAATACACAACCGTGTTATGCAAACCCACAAGTTCCCTTTATGCAACTCTGGAATGTTTTACATAGGTGGTGGTCATTTTTCCATTTCCTACTTTTGTGGCTTTGGTTGTTTCACACAATGTGCTGTTTTGTTTTCTTTTTGTGGGATATGAAAGGCGATCTGCAGTAATTCCCTATCAGCTTTGACATCTGATTTAAAATAGTTTCAAGTCATAAAAACCAAGCTTTACGATGTTGTGTTTTCAGGTAGCTCTCTTCAGCTTACCTGTGCAGCAGAGCTGAGAGACAGAGCAGAAGATGCCTCCAAGGCCGTCCTCAGGGGAGCTATGGGGCATCCACCTGATGCCCCCAAGGTATGACTTCCTGTTCTGAAATTAAATACTAATTTATCTTTTTTAACAGAAATATTAGCAGTAAAGCACTGATAATGTTGGTTGTTGTGATTGCAGGATCCTAGTGGACTGCCTGCTGCCCAATGGGATGATTCTGACCTTGGAGTGTCTCCGAGAGGCGACGCTAATCACCATCAAGCATGAGCTGTTCAAGGAGGCCAGAAAATATCCCCTCCATCACCTCCTGCAGGAGGAAACCTCCTACATTTTTGTCAGTGTTACACAGGTGAGAACTTGAATGATGTTTTGGTTGTTTTTTTTTTTTTTTTGCAAAAATAAGCAAATGTATTTTGAAAAATTTACTTTTTGCATGTTTTTTTTGTCTCTACCGGTTCTAAAAAAACAGGCCAAGCACTTATAAACAAACCCAGCTAATTTTTGGTAATAATTTAATGCTTTTTAGTGTCTGGAAAAGTAGTCATTTCAAAACCCTTCTGAATGCAACGTCATGAATCACCTAGTAACCCCAGCGAAGGCCAGTGCGTAACCTAGCAACCCCAGCAGAATTCTGCCCGTTACCTAGCAACCTGAGCAGAGACCTATCCTAACCTGTTCAAGGGAGAGTAATTCACTTTAAAACAACAGGAAGCTGAGCGGGAGGAGTTCTACGATGAGACTCGAAGGCTGTGTGACCTTCGACTCTTCCAGCCTTTCCTCAAAGTGATCGAGCCAGTCGGCAACAGAGAGGAAAAGATCCTGAACAGAGAGATCGGTGAGATCCTGGGTTCTAATAAAAGACTAAACAAGGATTTTTCTAAATCTGTAAACATCGTTTTGTTGGAGTAAATTGAATAAATGATGGATTTTTCTGCTATTTCAGGATTTGTGTTGTTGTTAGTTGGCCACAATTAATACAGGTCAACTTAAAAGTGAATTTACCCTCCATTTTTTGTGTGTGTTGTGTAAGGTTTTGCCATTGGCATGCCTGTGTGTGAGTTCGACCTGGTGAAGGATCCAGAGGTCCAGGACTTCAGGAGAAACATCCTGAATGTTTGTAAAGACTCTGTGGAGCTGAGAAACGCCAGCGGTCCTCACAGCAGAGCGCTGTACGTTTACCCCCCCAACGTCGAGTCGACGCAGGAACTTCCCAAACACATCTATAGCAAACTGGACAAAGGTAAACAAAGATTTACAATCCAATCTGACAACTTTATTACTGATGATCAGAGGAGTAGCTGAAAGGATACCCGTACAGCTGTTGTATAAATTCAGTTGAAAACATTCAGAATACCATATTGCATCCATTTGCTATTTAACAATGAATTTGCATACTTTCTTGTTTGATAGTATTGATGTGATTTCTTTTATTTATTTATTTTCTGTTGGTCTTATAGGTCAGATTATCGTTGTAATATGGGTGATCGTTTCCCCAAACAACGACAAGCAAAAGTACACACTAAAGATCAACCATGACTGTGTGCCGGAACAGGTGAGTTTCATTAACCACACATTATAAGTACATTTTTAAAGCTGACTTAATTATAACATATAACAGTAAAGAGTGCATAGGGCATCTCATTACATTAAAATGTTGTTGAATATTTATTTCAAACATTTATTTATGATATTTTTGATTTTTATGGTTATTAGCTACAGGAAGCCCAAAATTCTGGGTCTCAGAAAATTACATTATTACATAAAAAGTATATTACAACTTACACAGTCGCTGAAAATGTGCAGACTTGTCCAGCGCATAATTATTGACATTTTATACAAGGAGAAGCTGTAAAAGACCATTACTACAGAAACTGGTAGTTCAGACAAAAAGTTGAATGGAAGGAAAAACTGTGGTAGAAAACTGAGTCACAAATAACAAGGTTAACTAACACAAGAAACTGATTGGTCTGTTGGCAATAAATCTATATAATTTGAGTTTAATTTTTTTTTTTTTTATTGACTGAAATGCAAACTGCATTTCAAGACAGTAGTTCACTTATTGATGTGTCCAAAACCAAACTCCAACATAATCTCTTTGAATGCATCGGGCCCTAAAGGTGATTGCAGAGGCCATTCGCAAGAAGACTCGCAGCATGCTGTTGTCCCCAGAGCAGCTGAAGATGTGTGTTCAAGAATATCAGGGGAAATACATCCTCAAAGTTTGTGGCTGTGACGAATACCTGCTGGAAAAGTATCCCATAAGCCAGTACAAGGTAAGACCCAGCAGACTGGTTCTGGGAGATGGGACTGTTTTATCCCAGTGGCTCTGTTTAGCATCTATGGAAGAAGATAAAGGCCACTGCAAAAATATATATGAATTCTGATTTTAATCTCAGAATTCTTTATTGTCTCATTTTGTTGCTTTTTTTCATAATTACAATTTTTTTTCTCAAAATTGTTTTTCTCAGATGGAGATGTTTTTTCCTCATAATTCTGACTTCCGTGTCAGAATTTTCACTTTTTTCTATCAGAATTTTGAAGTTTAAATTTTTTTTCTCAGAATTCTCACTTTTGTTCGCAGAATTTTTTTTTCCAGAATTCTGACCTTTTTTTCTTCTTCAGAATTTAACTTTTTTTCCTTAGATTTTTTTTCCTCACAATTCTGCCTTTTGTCTTAGAATTGGGCCTTTTTCCCCCTCAGAATCAGAATTGTTTAAATTTGTTATACACCATCTGGCAAACCAAATCTTAAAACTCAAATCTGCCAAAATAAATTAGGAACAGGCTGAATAAATTGTAGGTTTACAAATCCAATAACAAGGAAAAAACAATGTTTATTTATTTGGATTTTCACCATGATTGATACAGAATTAGAATTCTGAGATTAAAGACAGGATTATTTTTTCTTTAGTGGCACCAATTGTCTTCCGTAGTATCGTACAAACTGTTTCTTTATTTTCTTGCAGTACATCCGTAGTTGCATCATGTTGACCAGGATGCCAAACCTGATGCTAATGGCTAAGGACAGCCTGTACACTCAGCTGCCTACTGATAACTTCGTCATGCCATCATACTCTCGACGTATCTCCACGGCAACGTCATACATGAATGGAGAGGCTTCGTCCAAGTCGCTGTGGAGCATCAACGGGACTCTGCGAATACGAATCCTCTGTGCCACCTACGTCAACGTGAATATAAGGGACATAGACAAGGTGGGGACAAAACTACATCAGTGCTTTTACATCCAATAATAAGCGGAGCAGAATCTAAACTTTGTTTTAGAGCAGAATCACTTGACTGTTTTCTTTTTTTGTTTGTTTTTTTTTTTTTTAGCTTTGCACAGCTTCTTTTGTTCCTATTGTTGCTTCCTGTTAAAATAAACAGACGTCATGGAACTTCCCTCTGAGTTCAGCCAAACTCAGTTGGAAAAAATGCAGATAGATGAAGTAGCAAACAGCACAAGCCCTTAATAAAAAATAAAAATACCCAGATGTTTTTGGCAGTAACTTAGTGTTTTTTGGTGTCTGGAAAACAAGCTGTTTCAGAAACCTCCTGATTGTTACCTACCAATTCAGGCTGAGTTCCAGCACATTTGGTCAGCTGGTTTTACTGCTGCATGCTCTTTACAATGGCTGCTGGAAAAGACAGTTTTGTTGTCGACTTACCACCCAGAAACCGTGGGGTGCATTATTGTTGTTTGTGCAGGAAGCTCCACTTCTGCTTTTCAAAGATGTACGGTTGTATAATTGCATTTGTCTGTTGCCATTTTTACCTGCGAGTGTTGCCAGCAGGGGCTTATTTAGATTTAAAGTGACAAGACACCCTAAAACAGCTCATATTAAAATGATTTTGTTCAAAAATGCTATGAACATATTTGTGTAGACCATATATCTATCCTAGCCTATCCATCCTTTAAATGTAATTTTGAATTTCCTCTTGTCTTGTAGATTTATGTGAGGACTGGAATTTACCACGGAGGTGAACAAATGTGTGACAACGTCAACACACAGAGAGTACCCTGCTCTAATCCCAGGTATGTGGTTACTACTTAAAAAAAATATCATACTGTATTATGTTAAGTAGTTACTGGATGGAGGATAGATTAACAGCAGGATGGTGAGATTAAGTAGCCAAATTATATTGCTGTTGAACCAGACCTTTTTCCTCACCTTTGAGAACCATCCATTCCTTGTCTGATGGTTGTTTTTGCACTGTGATTTTTGTTTTGTGCAGGTGGAATGAGTGGCTCCCCTATGACATGTACATCCCGGACATCCCCCGAGCTGCCAGGCTCTGCCTCTCCATCTGCTCTGTTAAAGGCAGGAAGGGAGCCAAGGAGGTAAGACACCTCTGCATTTAACCAAGTTTACTAGAAAACATAGAAATGCTTCTGTTTTAAATTCTGACTGCAAAGTTATCGGTGGAAATCCCAGGACAGTGAAAAAAACTTCTGCTAATCTGCTAACCCATAGTCCTCATGTGACGATACACTTCCAGGAACATTGTAGCTGACTGCCATCTTGGTAGGTATCTGTTGCCAACTGTCTTTACAGTTGCTATGGAGTTACTATGACAACAATAAACAAGACACTAGCTAAGAACAAGCTCTTGCCTAGCCTCTATCTAATTTATAAACAATATACTGTAATTTCCGGACTATAGAGCACACCTGATTATAAGCCGCACCCAGCATACTGTTAAGGAAAACCCATTTTGTACATACATAAGCCGCACCGGTCTATAAGCCGCATGTGCCTACATACAGACGGTACAGAGGAAGAGTTTTTTAAGTTTTAATAATATACCTTAGCTTTTCTTTCCAAACCAGCTCTTTGCACGTAAGCTTCTGCGTTCGGGTTAAAGCAGCTCAATTCTTTCCCATCTATTGAAAACGGCACTTTACACTGGGTATTTGCAGGGCTTTTCCAAGGTAACAATTAATAATGTACGTCGATCCGAAGCCCCAACAAGTAAACTGGAGAAAGGTT
>CAEFZY010013026.1:0-23055 GCA_903066815.1 Brachyrhaphis roseni
TATATATATATATATATATATATATATATATATATATATATATAAGGACTCATCAGGAAAAAGAGATCTATAAAGATAAATTAATCATAAAACCAGTCTCAGCGCATTGTCTAAGTAACACTGACTGAGGAGAGACGGTATGTTTAGATTTAAGTGTCACAATAAAGAAAAAGTCTTCCCAGGCTGTATGTTGAATGGTTAAGCTACTGTGAACTTCAGTTTTTGAGATTATGAAAAATGGATTCAAATGTACAGTTAAAAATTAGGACAAACTGTTCCTTTTGCTGATTCAAAATGATTCTAATAAATTTGTAGCGACCAGAAGTTAATTCATATTGGCCCAACATGACATGATATCCTGCTTAATGTGTGCATGTACAATATTTTAATATATTTTTCTAAGTTTCACAAATTAAGACGATGACATGCAATAAGATTGCAAGTTATTTTGTAAGTTAATACATCAGAAAACAGTTGGATGTTGCTCATCCTAAAGAAGAAAGCATAAAACAATAATGCTAGTGAGGCAAGATGTGTTTTGGGACACAGAACTGAGAGTTATTGTAAAAAGCAAAGTTACTTTTTTGAGACTTACTGATGTTAAAGGTTTAACTGTTTGCTTTGATGCCTATTCAATGGTTTTAGTTTGCATAAAGTTATTTTGATGTGCATTACTGTTTTGAACATCTTTTCAACAATTTGCAGATACTTGTGTAGTTTTGTAGCTGATTTTGTTACTGGTATGAGAATTCATATACTGAGTTGCCTAATGTACCACAACAAGATCAAATTCTGTTTCAGCATACAAACACACATACAATATAAACTGAAAAATATATAACGCTTTCAATATTTACTTATGGGCCTATCTTTAGCCGTAGGCTGTAGTATATGTTTCATAAACCCTCCTTTTTTCTGAGTAAAAACTTGAACTTTAAGTGTTTGTTTTTAAAATATTCCAAACAATATGGTGAGAATAACAGAAACACTTCAACTTTTACAGTGGAATTGGACAAATAAAACACATGACTTTGAAAAATCAAAATTTTGAATATGCAAAGTTAAATTTAAAACTACTTTTTCCTGCCCTGGTACATTAACATGTTTGACACAAACACAGTCTTTATCTCCCTTTCATATTATAAATTTTGTTGGGATCTGGTCACTGTCATGCTTCAAGATGTTTTCTACTTATCTTAACAGCTAGTGTTTTAAAATCATATAAAACTCTAATATCAACTCATAATCTACAGGATAGAAAATGGTTATGCATTTCCAAACAGAAATACCTAAGAAATTTTTGTTTGGGAAGAGGCTTTATTTGCCATTTCATGTTTGTTTGATATGAAATTAGTAGAATTGGACATAATGGCAACAGGTGGCTACAAGCAGGTGGGTATGGATTGGTAATGGAAAGAATTGACCCAGCGCCCATTATTACAGTTTCATAAACTACTTCATTTGCTAATGTTTACTGTCGAGTGTTGCTGTAACATAGAGGATCATAATTGTTAGTTTGTTCCTTTGTGCCAGTTGGAGCCATGTCACAAGTTTGAGTAAGAAAATAATTAAAACTAGTAATGTGATGCTAGAGTAAGCAATGAATGCTCCTTAACTAATTTCTTTAGCTCTGGAGTCACTGGAGAAAAATAAATCTATTTTTTACACGAAGCATATCTGCTCAACATTTTGACACTTGAATATTTAAGTAATTCAAACTATGAGAAAATGTATTTGATTGAGTCCTATATTTGTCTCCGTTTGGTGCTTTCTCAAATGTGACCCAAATATCTTTCAGAAGGGGAAATATCATGAAACGATACACTTCAAGCAATAGATGAAAAACACTCATTTCTTAAGCAGCACAACATGTAAGATATATTTTTGTTCTACTATTGTTTTAACTCATTTAAAAAAATACAATGACCAGCAAATAAAGGACAGAAAAGCCATAAAAATGGTCAGTTGTGTTTGGGTCTTTGCCTACATAAAGCCCTACATTCAGTGTCTCCTCTTACTTCATTGGTATAAATGAATAAAGCTAATTCAACAAAGATGCTAAGATCCCCAATGTGCACTGCTGCCCTGGAAGAGCAGTGTTTCCAGTTGGATAAGCTGATGAGTTCCAATGTGACACAGACACTGCTGCCTGTCAACTTCACAGGAAAAACAGGTGTCTCGATTTTAGAGTAGGGCAAGCGCTTGTGTATGTTGAGACACATGTGGATCCTGATGTGTATATATAGTGTTAAGTTCAAATGTATCCATACTTAATTGGATTAAAATAAGTTTAATACAACCAAGGAATTTATTTGTCTTAAAGATAACGCAACAATGTAAAGGACCAGTTTTGGAATAAGAAAAAACAATATTTTAGTTTACATTTTATGAAAAAAATGGAAAGCAAAGTTTATTCATACCCTTCTCAATATTCAAATATAAAAAAAAATAAAATCTTCATTAGCATTACAACAATCAAACAATTCTTTGCTGGACTGCACTTCCCATGTTTTCAGTGGTATTTTGAGTTATCTCTGATGATGAGCTCCATAACATATTTAAAATTTTCACCTTATTCCACACATTTTCTATCAGATTCAAGTGAAGACTCTGACATGGCAGTTCTGAAAAACATTAATATTTCTAAACCCCACATGCTGCCACCACCAGGAAAGTGTTTGGAGTACTATCTGCCACCTTGTACAGTAATATTCAATAATTTAGAATATGAATCCTAACTTCTTCTAATGAAGAAGTTACTTTCAGTCCAACTGAAAGTAACTTCTGAAAATTGAAAATTTTTAGCAGGTACTAAACATACTTTTCACTAAGACTACATTTCTGTAATTAAAAATGTTTTTTTTAATTGGTCGGTAATATTCCAGTTTTTAGTACCATTGTTTCATTATAATTAAAATAAATAAGGCTTTCAAACATCCATCTGTGTGTAATTAATCTATATGTGTTTCACCTAGTGATAAAGTTCCTGAAATAAATAGACTTTTCAATAATATGTTAATTTATTGAATGGGTTTATGTAGTATTTTAAGCATTTGCAGTGACATTGTTTCCTGCAAGCTCTAAATGGATGGGGGTTCTGAGGTGTCACTGATTAGATTTTTGTTATTAAGATTATGTTTTTTTTCTCATTTATTTTGCTTTAGATTTGTTACAGACTCTGCTTTAGCATTAACAATTTTTGACATCTATAACATGTGCAAGTGAAATGAGTAAACGGAAGGGCTAAACGTTTACTAGGAAAGACTGGTCTTTGTTTTCAGAACGAATCCCAAGCTACAAAGAATCCCTCGAGCAGCATTTTTCCATTTCAGCAGACAATACGACAGGCTCATGTGTCAGTGCACATGGGCCAAAACTAACATGGCAACACACAATTAGAGCCCTAATAAATTAGGGCACATTTAACAGCAGCAGCATGTCAACATGGCCCAGAATAGGGCCTGCGAACAGCATATCGAAGATACAGTGCCTACGTGCTGGAAGCAAACTAATGGGAAGCAATTTGGAATTGGCCCAAGATTTAATTACTGTCCCCACCTTCTCTGTTCAATGAGGTCTGCGGCCTCCTGGGAGAGGCCTATTTCAGTCAGGTAATGGAGAGCCCATGCCCAGAAGTGGATGATCAAATTGTCTGAAGCAATCTGCTTTTTTGCACTTATATTGTCCCCAAAGACTGAATGAGCTGACCCAAAGATTTCTAAGCCAAATTTTAGAGCAGTTCTCCATTCATTGCTGTTTAGTGGTGGGATTGTTTTTGGGATTGGATTTGAGTTAGCAGCCAAACCATGTGAGTTTACTTTGGTAAACAGGACTATAGAACAAACATACATAATTTTTGGAATGCATTACCCATAACACAGACAAACAAAGCATGAATTCATAAGAAAATAATCAGTTCAGCTTTTGTTGTTTTTTTCATTTTTTGAGGTTATTTGTTCACTCTGCCATATGATGTTACAATATCCAAAGCTAAAGAAAAACAGTCTTAACTGAGAATATAAACTTATTCAGAATGAAACCACATAAGTGCTTCTATTAACAACAAGGATTGCAGTAAATAGAACAGCTCTTGCATAACAAACATCTATATCAAAATTGGTCATGGCTGGTCTTCTGTATAAATTGCACTAGGAGTTCTTATTATTTTCCCATTCTGATTGGCACAGAGGAAGAGCACTTATGGACAATGAGGTAGCACCAAGGGCAATATCGACAAACACTGAATACCGATTAAAAAAAAAAAAAAGAAAAAATATGTTCACGTTCCTTCTCTTAATACAAAGGAAGTATAACGGGTCCAGATGAATAATGCAGAATTGGAACACATTTTTTAGCATGTATTACAGACTAAGATCAAAAACTTAAATTGTAAGACTATTCTGTGGAAATCAATAAATGCAACATGTCATCCTTTCAAAGGACAGAGTGGATTCATTAAATGCATTTTTTAGGCATTTTTTTTAGATCATGCAAAGTGAAATTAACTGTAGAACTGTACAGAATACTGTCAGTGTGAATACTGTTTCTATGTTCACCAATAATTACCTTGTATAATAATAGCGTGCAAAGAACATAATTTTAAACAGCCACAAAATGTTTGTCTTAGGCTATTTACTTATTTTTCTTGATTTGTAACATTAGAGTGGGGCTGGGGTGTTTGTAAAATAAATGTTATTAACATAAGAGTAGGGGGTGGGGGTGATAATCTAACGTAACTGGGTGCGCCATGATGCAGGATATTTACGGAAAAATGCTAATACAGGAGCATGGCAGGAAACTGTAGTCTCCTGACCAAAATGGGAGTCTTGACAGGTATGCACTGTAGCGGTTTGGAGTTGTCTAAACTGGGTTTCTGGTTTTAATTACAGTGGTATTGACTCTCAATACATGGAATGCCCCTCATAATTAATTATTAGTAGGCTAATTGATGAATAAACAGTGCCGTGCCCTCTCACTCGTTTCCTAACCTTCCTTTCTGTGCCCCTCATAAATGTCTTGTTGCTGTATAATGACAATTACATGTATAGGAGTCAGAGTAGTAGCCACTTAAAGAGACAAAGGCCAATTTCAAGGCATCAAATTGCAAAGCAATTCTTATAGCAACTGAATGTAACAGTTACTTGATTGTGATGCATAATGACTTTATTTTCCTGAAATGACGTCATTACCTCAGGCAAATTAATTAAATAATGACTGGAAAATACATAACAAAATACATAACACCCCTTAATGCTGATTATACATTTCTCAGTATTCAGTCATATCCGGCTTGTCAGATTAAAACTACCTTCTGAAATAACAACCTTCAGGCAGATATTAAACATTTATTAAACTTAAGCCCACATTTATGTTTCTTTTTTCCTCATCAGTCTATTATCCTAATCATAAGTGCCATGTTTCTATTAGTTGCAAGGGAAAAATCATCATAATTAACAAAAAGCTTAAAAAATCCATGTGTAATCCTATGACGCTATACTTCGTGAATTGTTACAGAAACAAATTAAACTTATGAATATAACAGCGTCTAGCTTTCCCACTGCTTTTCTAGATTATGGTTCCCTTTTTTGTACTTCCTTGATCTATTGAGGGCTTAATGTCTGATGGATTTCCAAATGAGCCCAGGTATGCATATAAATCAATGGCTTTTGTACATACAAATATAGATGTTCGGCACTATGGACTAAATAGAGGCAGATGTATAAATGGCTGCATTTTAACCCCTTAACCCTCACCCTCTAAATCGCCAAAAACGTCTGAAAAAGTATACCCAAATTAAACCAGCTGCTGTTCTTGAACAATTTGTAGTACATAAAAAAGCTTGGTCTCTTTATGAAGATGACATGCTAAATTTTCTATTTTTGCAGTCAAAAATACTTTAACTGTAAGTAGTTTGTAGCTATTACGTTTGTATCACACAAAAATTAATAAACAAATAAAATTTTGCTTCACCCAGATTTTTCATTTTTATTTCTTGTAAATAGACATTGAGTGTTTAATGTATGGATTGGGAAATACAATAAATCTGTAGAATAAAGTATTCTGCTCATGGATTCCAAGACTGATCAAAATAACACAAAAAAGAAATGTCATTTTGGACATGTTTATATTTGAGGATGTACAGGTGTTGTCCAAGTGTGCCATTCGGAGTCTCCATTTGGAATCTCCAAGTGGCACACTTGGACAACATCTGACATACAAACTTCAAATGACTGTAACTTCTCAGTGCTTCAACATGCAGTCATCAATGAGGGCTTTAATGAAAGATGACGACCAGAGGAATCCTCTGGTAGTCTCAACATTACAGATAGTGGAAATTACTTATAATTATACAAATAAAATATCTACAGGAGACAGGGGGGTTTAGCGTACAGTTAGACCTCCTCCCCCTTTTTGCAATACTCTGTCAGTCCATCCGCCCCCATCCGACTGGAGGGGGCGGATAACAGATGACAGGACACGTGTTGGCTACACACCTATGGCTTTAGATTTAGTCTCCAAGTTGACCAGTCAGAAATTTTCCAGAAAGAATACAGGCATGTCAAAACAAGCTCAAGTCGCTCTCTGGATATTATTGGCTCGTAAAAAGCCATTTCATAATATTATTGGTCAAATGAAGTGTCAATCAAAAGGGGGGGCTCTAGGCTCCCCAATAAAGGCGTCATAAAGGACACCGGCAGAGTTTAAACCCTTAAATCTCAGCCCCGGAAAATACAATGGAAAAACGGCACGCTGGCGTTCCGGTGCGGGTTAAGGGGTTAAAGAACACACATGCGTGTGGCTACTTTGTTGTTTGTGGTTTAACAAGATCAAAGGCAATTGATTAACAAAATGTCTCATTAACTAATTTGTATGAGAGAATAAAATGCACAAATAACTCTTTTACCCACCCACAATAATGAATGACAAAGGAAAATAAAAGGTACTATATCTAAATCCATGCCACAAAACAATCATATTGTTTGTTGTAATTAAACTCTGGAAGCCCCAGTGGATAGTGAGAGAGACTTCACTAAGCTGAAACATGTCACAAGTTCCCAAAGGGTTGTTTGTATTGTCAGTGATGGTTTCTCAATGCTGTGGATCTTAATCTTTCTTTCATTGGCACATGGTCCCCAGGCCTGTTCTGCATTGACCTTTCCCAAGTCGTATTTTAAAGACCATAAATGAATGAATGACTCCTGATGTGACGACAGATTGTCTTTAAATCCCTGTGGAAATTAAGCTCAGCACCAATGTTTAGCCTCTTTTACCCTCTTTAACAGCTTTTTAATGAAACTTAGTGAAACCCCTTAAAATTAGCAATCAACTGTAAAACTTGGATGTTTGCGAAGATGAGTCACTTTTACGCTTTTTTTTTTGCAATACTGTGTAAAAGAAATGGCATTTGTGAGACTTGAGGTCACATCTGATTTAAAGCTAGATATAAATATCGTACTGCCAAACACGGATCTTGATCTGGATCATACGCTCTGATGGAAAATGACCAACAAAAGCAAATAAATTTTAGCATATCTCAAACAACTGCATTGCTACTTTTGCCCTCAAAACACAATCATAGCACCTATATGAGAAACAAGCAGTTGCTGGAGAACATTTTATCATAATCATAAACTCCTTCCCTCAGGGTGAGCTTCTACTTCTTCATGGCGCTTTGACACCAGAGGTTAGCGAGAGGTGAGTGTCTCTCTGTCTTGAGCGCATAGAAGACTGGATTTTCACATCTCTGCTGGCCCTGAAGGCTATCAGGTCTCGGCATCTGTGCCGTGGAAATGCTCCATGTCCAGTGTCCCCCTTAATTCATCACCACCCTTATAATGTCTGAAAGAAATATGCGGCTGTAAGTATCATCTTTCACGGGTGTCACAGGTTGAGCTCACCATTTGTTCGGGATGCCATAAAGTTCCTGCAGGTTTTTATAGCAAAAGGTGCAAGAAAATATGAGTTCAGCAGTTAACTTAATTTTACGAAAAGAAGGGAAAAAGGCCATTGCCAATTGAAAAAAACAGTATAATTCTTTAGAGGAAAAGGGTGATATACTGTTTGTAACACGCACAATTTTGCTTTAAGTTAGTTTTGACTGTCCCTTTCCTTGATTTCATTATTTGCTCCTTGCTCTCTTATTTAAAATGATTTAAGAATTATAGGAATTGTCTTTTTTTTCTCTTGCATAGGTTTCTGTTCAAATACAAGACTTTTTTTTTATTTTATTGGATCCTGTCCTCACAGATTATGACAACAGTATGGTGGGTCTGGTCACCTTTACACATTAGGGTTGTTTTGTTCAACAAAAGGGGGTAGAGCAAAATATTTTGCCTGTGATATCTGACTTTCTTAAGTCAGTCATATAAAGACCACATTTGGTTTAGGCAGCAAATGAAACAGGCAGTGACAGTTAGTCTAAATCTGCCAGAGTATTTCAATATTCATTAAAATCTTGTTGCATAAAACTCTGTTCTAAATTTTACTTTGTCAGTTTAGATAATTTACTCAATAGGTGTAAAAGTATAAATTACAAAGTGTATTTCTAAAACGCAAACATGCAAAGCTAGAATGCTGTAAGACTGTAGCAAGCCTAAAACGATGGTCAGCTCTTTGTATTTCACTGATGGAACATAAACTCCATCTGGCTTTGCTAAATAATTAGGGATCTCACATGGCGATCAGCATGTTTTTCCTTTCCAAACTTGCAGGAACAAGGTGAAAAAGGTCCTCACTGCATGGGGGCACATGGTTTCACACAAATAGACCACACTTTTTTCTGACCAGGTGAATATTTACATGTACTTTCTTCTCTACCTTTCTATGCTTTCTTTTTACATCTCAACTGTAACCACTGAAAAATAATAAAACACACAGCACCTTTACTAAAACCACTACACTGAAACGCTGTAATTTCTTTACAGTGAAACGACCTTTTCTTATAGCGGTGTCACTATAATACAGATGGTAATAATCACATCCACCAATGTGCGCACATTTGCCTAGAAGAAATGGAGATAAAATAATGAAGAATAATTTCAGTCACACTGATGCACGATGACAACAGTGCAAAAATAGCAATACGCTTCCAGGGAAATTATACTATTTTCTGTTTGGTTGAGAGTGACATGACCTGAGCACACAATTCCTTACATCTGCTGTCAGAGCAGAATATTTGGAGTTTTAACATGGACAGTGACAGTAGGCATAGCATAATGTATAATAGAAATAACTATAAATAGCTCAAAGTATGAAGCTTTCTGAGCAATTTTAGTTAGGCAGGAATGAATCTTTCACATCCATGTATCATTTATAAATGCTTTATCTTGCATGTAGTCATGCAGGGGATAGTTTTCATCTTAATAGAAAAGGAATCAACTGTGGACAGGTCAGCAGTCCAACACAAAGTTGCTGAATCTTTGGTGCGAAGTAAAAAAGCTTTAAGCTGAAACTACAAAATAATAATAATAATTATTATTATTTTCCAGAGTCTGTAAACATGTCTAACTATAAGGATTCAATGACATGACTGATAAGACAGAAACTAACAATTTTTTTTAGAAAAACCTTTTATTGCTGGATATTTTCTCAAATAATTGTGTTTAACTCAATAACAATATGTCTCATTAAAGAATATAACATTGGTGAAAGATAATGAACTGGTACTGCTTAGCATACATTGGCAGGTAAATGCAGGGTTTGTAACAGAGTGATTTTCTTTTTTTTTTTTTTTTTCCCAAACCCCATCACATATATGCCTTGAGCTTCAAATGCTCATGAAGCATACTCATTTCGATTAGCACCAAAGCAAGACTGTTATGGAATTATTTTTTGGAAATGATAAAACATTCTTTCTTTCCTTGCACTTTCTCACGTGTAAGTTGCAGACTCTGGGTTGCATCCTTTCTACCTGTATTGCAGTCCTTATTACCATTGCCTACATATCAATCCAAACAACATACATCTTATAACCAGCTTCTCTTTTACAAATATTTCCATCTACATGGGACCCCCCTAATGACCTCGCCATCAGCAGTAGCATAATTAGTTCCATCATCAACACTGGCAGTATTGCCATTGTCACTACCTAAGCAGCAGTCTTCATCTGGTTCATGTCAGCATCACAGTCCTCTAGTGAGTTTGCAACTTCCCACCCTCTCCAGAGCACTTTCTCCTACGCATGTTTTCTGGACTTGGCTTTTATACAAGTCTTCCGCTCCCGTTCCTCAGCCCACTGTTTGACCTTTTTTTTTTTTTTCCTTTGGAATTTTCAATCACTCTTGTTTTATATTTAATTGGGAGCTGAAGGGGTTGTTTGTGGAGCGGGTCGGCTAATGCAGCATTTGGCGGAGTGAATTCTAATCTGTTTCTTACAAACTAGTCCTCCAACCTTAAGATATGCAAACAGCTTAGCCTGTCCAGAGTTCTTCTTGCATACTGGTTAGGTCTTCTAGTGCATCTGAGATTAATTCGCCTTGCTGTTATTATCAAGAAATAAAAGGTCAAAGCATTTTTTAAAATTTTACAAAAATAGCACAATTTTTCTGTTTTAGTAGTGTTGCTTTAGCTTTAGTTTGCCAGATATTTTCTAACGAGTTTACAAGGTCTTATGAATAAAACTTTTTCACTGTAACCTACTTTGAAAGGTTGCTACCACATAAAATAGGCTCAGCGACAGTAAATGCATCAACATGGCAGTGATAAAAATATTAATTAATTACAGACATTGTTCATGCAATTTTAAAAGATTATACACTTGACGAAAATAGTAAAATATTGTGAACTGAGCCATAATTTGCTTAGAAGTTTTTGAACTTCTAAAATGAGTCATAAAAATGGCTTAATTTCATTAAATATATCATCTAAGACATATGAAATCGTTTAAGATATTGTTGATGCAATTTTAGATGATTATGCACAACAATAAAATGGTGAAATTTCATTAAGTCCACCCTAATATATTTTGCAACTTCTAAAGTCGGGATCTGCAACTCCAGTCCTCCATTGCCACTATCTTTGGAAGCATCCGTGCTTTAACACATCCGAGTCAAAAGGCTGAGTTACCTTCTTGGTAATTCAGAAAGTTTTGCAAAGAGTTTGTTATTAACCAGTAAATCAATTCAGGTGTGTTGGAGCAGGAACACATTCAAAAGCTGCAGGACAGTGGTACTCGACAACTGGATTTGCAGACCCCTGTTCTAATCTATCTATATTTGACTTAAATCACATTCTTTCAAAAACATTACCTCAGCAACCAGACCTGCCTGGCACTAAGGGGGATCTCGCTGGACAGGGACAGCTCAGTTCCTGCAGCCCATAGGGACTGTGGAACATCCCCCAGAGCCATAGGTCACCATCCAGGCGTACACAATATGACATAAACACCCACACAGATTCCACCACATCAGAGGAACATGCCCTACTCTACCCCCATCATATTTGAGTACTTCTTGATCCCACACCCCGAACTCCCTTCACATTTGCTGTGTAGTGTGGCATAAGATGCGGGGGGATGGCACGAGTGCTAAAGTGGCAGCATGGAGCCCCTGCCGAGGATCTGCAGAAATATCTTTAACAAATGGTTTTGGATGCTTTTCAAAAACACTCTGTGAAGTCTTAATTTCTTTTCCGCTGGCTTTTGGTGAACGGAATTTTAATTAAAAAAAAACAATAAGATCAACTCAATCAGTTACCCATGAAAAAACTGAATCAAAATGGTAAACTTCGCAAAAGAATAAGTCTCAACATACAAAATGTTATTTTGTTATTAGAAGAAGTTTGTATCATTTTTAGCAAATGGTTTAGCTTATCATATTGGTAAATTTCATGTGAAGACAAATTCATGGAGCAAAAATATTTGCTGATGAGCAGTTCATGGACTATTGTCACGTCAACAGATTTAAAAGATGAGAGATGTTAATTTAGAATCTGACACATCTGAGGTGATATTTGGCCCAATTCCTGGAAAAACAGTATCCAGTCAACTGAATGACATGATGATTCATCAACTACAGCCACAGTTTGAAGCTGCTGGGCTAATTATCACATCCATCAGCTTTTAACAATGTAGTGCTCATTACTCGAGACCCAGCATCTGGAGCCAATCAAGCTTACAGCACAACTTCTGTAGATGATCTATCCATTGTGGACTTCACAGGTTCAGTCTTTTGCATTATTGGCCAGTTCATGAATTTGTCATCACCAAACTCATCACTTCTAGTTGAATCAAGCATGTTGTACAGAGTTTGTTTTTAGACAGAAATGAACTTTTCTTGTGTACTGCTTCAATTAGTTCTAGTACATGATTAGTGGGGCCTCGAGTTTTTATTTCTGTAATGCTCATTTAATTTAAATAACACAACATGACAAATAATCTTTCTTCATGTTCCAGATTCTTTTGAAATCAAATAGAATATGACACTATCAAATTAATCTATTTTCCTGATGCTCTAATAATATTTGTAAATTATGTCTCATAACTGCTGGCATTAGAGCTTTATTTTTTCTCCATAGAAATGTAATTGGAGCTTAAAAAATTGTCAGAAAGCAGTTAAATAAATATAATTAATTCTTGATTGATCTTCACTTCTGTTATAAACTAACCTTTAATTCAAAAATATGTTTGTTACTTGTTTTTACATATGGAAGCTTACAAGCTGACAACAACTAACATTATGCCATGTCTTCAACTCTACAGTTGAAGACATGGCAATATTTTATGCCCATTCTCAAAATGCCCGTTCTGTTCCATGTATTAAACAGGACCAATACTTTAAAATGAAAACTAAATTACATGGTGGAGTTGTGACCATTTCCTGCAAGAATTCAATGATGATTTGACCTTTTCTTGAAAGCGTGAAAAATGGTCAGTAATTACTGCGGCTGACTGGGTAAATGGGAGTACCCTACATACAATTTGATCATTCTGTCGGTGCAGCTATAAGCCTTTTCCCTGAAGTATACAATCCATCATGCCAATATTATCTGGCATGTGCCTGTTACATGTAGCAAAGAGCTCAGTAACCATAAATGTAAAAGCCAAGGTTTTTTTTTTTTTTACACATTCTGAAAAGGCATGTTGAAAAACCTCATGTAGAGTGATGGATTCTGGAGTTTGATTACTTACATTTTAAAGAATATGGCTTCATAGATAATATTTAATATGTTTTCACAGAAAATGCACATGACCACATCACAATAATTTTAAAAAACAGATAAAAGAACGTTTTACAATTTTAACCACTGAGGTGTTAGTTTATGTTATCCACAATCGCAGTCTGGGAAAATAAAGAAACTTATTTTACTCCTTAAAATCTTAGATTGTAAGAATTTTGCTGCAATTACTCCCACCTCACATAACTAATCACTCATCTACTGGAGATGGTCAAATGGATACCAAGCTCTTTTACAAAAATCTTAGAAGTAGCCCTTTGACTTAATATTGAATCAAGAACTGCAAATCAGCTACAAACTTGTATCATAAGCAACAAATGGTGTACACTAGCATTTTCCTGCAGTGGCTGTTCATGTCCCTTAGCCTTTAGGCCTTGACACCCAAGGCAGAAAGCCATATTGCCCATATTGTCCCTGTGGATCATTTTAGACACAGACAATTATTGGAATCATGCTTGATATGCTTGACTAGTTTCATACTTTTAACCCAGGACCTTATTGCCAGGAGGAATTATGTTTATAACATAACTTACCTATGTTAAAAATAGAATTCCAGTTAATAAAAACAAGTTGTCCTTATCTCATTACGTTATGTCTTTGCTGTAAAATAGTAATAATAATAACAAAGGCAAATGTAGAAAATTTTTTAGGCTGTTTATTTGGAAAATCCCATAAATATATGCATTTATTGTTTGCTGTCAAACTTTGGGGAAACCTTTTACAAATTTTACTCAAACATTTTTATGTACAAGATAACCAAAGAAGGTACAAGCAGAAAAGACCACAGTCAGTGCCATTTCTATTTTCAATATCATTTCTATTTAAAACAACCATAATTATTTTTTTTTCCCTTTTCTGAGAGGTAATAATATTGTTACCATCAACAAGCAGAGACTTAGCTTTAATGTAAAAGGTAAGAAATCATATGAAAAATGACAGAACAGACATTACTTTCAGACATTAGCGGTACAATGTGGCAAAATAATTTTGTTCATGCTGATGTTCACAAAATGTGCCATTGGATCTTCTTACAAAGTCGTGTATTTTATTAGAGTGTCTATTCTATGTCTATGACACCTTTCTGCATAAAAGGCGAGATTTTTCATTGAAGTCAGGAAATAAAATTATTTTCAGTGTTGTAGACATCTAAGTGTGCGTTTTGATTACATTAGTTTTTTATGAATTAAATTTGTGTTGTGGGCGTGAGTACACAAATGTGAACTTGTGTACTCAAGTACTCAAGAATTTGAGTTATTATCTTACTGTTGGTTAAAAAATGGTTGGTGGATGATCTCAGTTTGGAGAATCAGGGTAAAAGAAGAGCCAACACATTTGTAACAATCACTTGTGATATAAATAGCGGACAGTGTTTGAGGATATGAGGAACCACCTTGAGGTCAATCAGGTACGTAGTTACACAGAGAGGAAAATTATTTTTTCTTAAAAATTGATTTATTGTTGTCTTTGAAATTGTATCTGCAGTAGGATATGTTCTGCAGCCTCAGCAAATGCAAAGGCCTTATTGAAAACCATTCACATTTTCACAACTGGCAGGGAACCTCTATGCAATTTTCTGAAAACATGAACATATATGTCATAGGTGACAATAAAATATTACTCTAAAATACAGCATGTTTTTACTTCATTGTCTATGTAAATGAAAAGAGAGTTGTGTCTCAAGACACAGGTCATCATGACAGTTTTCTTAACTACTGTGGACTGTTTTGTAAAACATTACTGTCTTTAAATAGCCTTTGGAACACTATGTGCCTGCTGCACAAGGAACACAAGACAGTGATCCCATGAGAAAGTATAAAAGAACATTCTTATGTAAATGTCATGTCACAAGCATAACTTGTCAAGGATCCCAAGTTAATTTTGTATGCAATATGTGGTAAAGCAAGTAATATATTTTTTCTCTGATCTTCAAGGTCTTGTTTGAACTATGTTAAGCTGTGGCAATTTTGGAAAACTATTTTCCAAAAAGACAAGCAGGATCTTACTGTACCCCTTTTTCATCCCTCCTGATGCGTTCTTGATCATTCGATACTCAGACTGATATCCCCATGGGGATCACATATCCTTAAGGATATTTTTTGTGTATTACATTAATTTGCTGTACAAATCCCATGTGCAGCTTCAAATGCTGTTCTCTTTCTTCTCCCTGCACATAGTACTCATCATTAGCAACAACATATGACATTTAAGTTGCAGCTAAATAAAACTTTGCTAAGTCTCCCAGAAACTTCTCCAAATGCACAATTTGTAAAGGAGATATCTGCATCCCAATATCTGTAAAGAAAATGCATGCAATTTGAATCGAGAGTGCTCAAACATAAGAAGAAACTGAACAAAAAATAATTTAAATGATTCAGTTTTTATCAGGAATATATCCACTGAGCTCCAGGATTACGCCATTCAAGAATACACCTTGTCAGCATTTTCTTTTGTTCTGTGTGCATCCATTGTCTAATATACAGGACATTAACATAGGAATAGTATGAGGCACACTTTTTGTAGCTCATGTACTGACAGCTTTTTTGCATGAGTATCCTCTGGAGACAGATCCTTCTTCATGGGAGGTGTCTTACACATTCCTTAAAAGAGACTCTATAACAGAGTCTCTACCCCCAGAGACTCTCTAACAGACACAAATCACTTTGACATGTCTCACTTCTCCTTCCTCTTTTACTTACAGGATGCAGACATTTCAAAAAATGACCAGACCTATACATCACAGTTTGCACACCAGCAGCAAGTAATAACACACACTTGAAGAATGGCAGCCGAACAGGATTGAGAATTTGATTTAATGGCTTAAAATACTCTTTTGTTGCAGTTTTGTTTCACTTAAGTTTTTTATTAGCTCACATCATGTGTCTCATCCAGACACTCTTACACTAATAATGCAAATCCCGTGCATATTCTGCTGAATGTCATTTATGTAGTGAAAGCTTACCCAGTCAAATGATGACAGTATTAGTGTCAGCCTACATCTGAAAAAGCTGTAACCTAGAAAGAAACTTGGGAGTGTAAAACTTTAAATGAAAATCACTGTTCTTCCACATGTTTTCTCCTGCAGTTCTGTTCTTCTTTATCACTGACACTATATGAACATATTCAGTCGTCCTTTAATATGCCTGTGGTGATGTTAAAAAAAATATGTACAGCATTTTTTGTGCTTAATCAACAGCAAAGTACAGCAAACACCGAAACAGAGAAACCTTTAACAAGAATGTACAATAGTACAAATGAAGGGCAAACTTATCCTGTACCATAAGAAAATTCAACATGATGGATTTCAGATAAATTAGAAGGACCCAGATGCTTTTTAAGAAAATATAGACAATTCTTTGAACATCTCTGGTGACCATCATGTCCGGTTCTAAAAATTTACAATTTTTTGTTACTTATTTATTGCATTTCTCCGTCTTTAAATGTTTTAGCAAACAACAAGCATGAATCACTTTATTTTTAATTGATTAAAAATCAGATAAATGATAATTAAATAAATGTGGTTACACATTGTTGTTGGGATAGAATAGTGGTTCCATAGATTGCTTATATTTAAGAATAATGCATTTTTTTCTAAAAATCTGGAAAAAGTGATCACTAATCACATCGAAAATGTGGGATTGTTTTCCCACGATCAGTTTATATTATATTCTAAGCAAGAAGTACAGTTTTAGTTATTTACTTTTCATTTTCTTGAGTAAATTTCAGTTTGAAGCTTTGGCCAAATGCTTATGGCATTTTTTGTGTTGTTTTATTCATTTGTCAGATGATAAAATTCTATCAATGACAGCCTGTGTGTTAACTTTCAACTCAATTCACATCACAGAATATGCAAAAGCCATTATGGATCTGTCATTTTAGCTGCAACAGCAGTTCTCCTCTGGTCTCTGCTGGTATATTTATTTGCAGAAGTCAGACATCCTTACAGGCCTTTTTGCTTTTAGAAGTTTTAAGTTTCTTGGTAAGAGGTGGGAGGGTATAAGAGTAAGAAAATAGATGGAAAATGAGGAAAAAAAGAGAAACCTCTTCACTGTGTTGTTCTACATGCTCTACGCAAAAGTGCCCTACTCATCTTTGCTTCAGGTGGAATTCATTAGCTGTTATCAACGTACATGACACTTTATGAGGTTCCATGCTGTCCAGACTTTAGTTAACAGATTGATAGTCAGTTCAGCTAGGCAAACTAGGTGAGGTTTATTTCCTGCCTACATGTAACAGACTAAATGGCTTATGAAGAAAGATTTTACGCTCAGAGCAGGCAGACTCATTGGCTTCATTGAAGTTTTTGTAAACATTAGAGTGTGTCTTTGATGTCTACATATTTAATGTTGCATTATGCTGTCCACAAATTGGTTGAAATGAGGAAAAATGACAATGTCTAAATGTTTCAACTTCAACTCAGACCAGCAGATTGATGAACTCTGAAAACAATTAAATAAAGTTTCCCACAATGAACATGGTTCCAAAAACAGAGTGACAGTTGTAATATTCTCTTCTTAAGTTAAATTCAACTCTAAGGTAAATATTTCTCAGCAGTCTGATACTTAACTACATTAAGCCAGAAGATACATTCTGCAAAAAAATAAAATAAACATTAAGAAGCAGGGACATTACTGACGCATGTATGTATATCCAGTTCTCTTTAAAATCCTCAGACAACCTGACAAAATAAGATATGCATAACAGACAAATTTATAATGGAATTCAAGATATTAAAGCTATTCCTCACTGCCTCAATGAGTTTAACTGTTGTATTACATTTTAATGAGTGGTAATCTGACCTTTACATTTCATTAAAACCACCTACTTTTTTAACAACATGTAATGCTCAGATGTAAAACAAAATGTTTAATATCTAGTATGGTCCACATATAAAAGAGTAAACCATTCATCTGATATAGTTGAGAGAAATTAGATGCCCTGAAGTTCCATATCCCCATTGCCAACTTAAGCAATTTATTGGAATAGATCAGAGTAGTGTCCTGTTGATGGCTGTATCTTTACTGCAGCTCCTGAAAATTATGCTAAGGATAATTTTATTATTAAATGGATTACAGATGTTATTGTGAAATGAAGGGAACAAGGGTTCACACATACAATAGTTGGCAATGTATAGACTAAGGACAAATTATATTTGCTTGACATGTACAAAAAAACTGAACATTAAATGGCTTAAAGTACTTATTTTGTGGTATAGTCTGTGTCCTTATCATAAAAAAAAATATCCATGGCTGTGTAATTTATGCATTTGCACTTCTTTTTCTTGTTTTAAAATATGATTTAAAAGACACTTGGCTTTAATACCTCTGACAAAACAAAACACACTCCTCATGTGACTTTTGTTAAAGCTACAATTAGTGCTCCATGGTAAATCATAGAATACATCACTGAAACCTGATGAGGGAAAGAAAAAAGAAAACAGATAATTTCCCATTTTAAATAAAAAACGAATACCTAACCCCACAATGTTTAGATAAAAACATGACAGACATCAAGGATGATTTTATAAATAGCAGACTTTCAAGAAAAATAATTAAAATATTGTACTATGTTTATACCTGCAAATAGACTAATCCTTTAGTTACTAATAAGGGATTCTCTATTTTGCTACACAGAACCTTTTCTATTTTTGTTTTTTGTTGGGGTTTTTTTGTCACTGACTTGGCTCAGAGAACATTTTGCAAAGATGTCACATAAGTAGCACGACGTGCTGTTCTTAGAACAACTTACCAAGTGTCTCTTCTTGATCCCTAAGTACAGTTGGTAAATATACAATTTTATGCAAACAGTTCTTTGCTTCTTCACTTGCTAACTTGCTTTTTTCAATGTGGGAGAAACCACAATAAATGTGAGTATTTGTGAGAGAAAACTGACATACCCACTCCAGCATTGTCACTATGCAACAAGTTTATATTTTATTTCTTTTAAGTCCTAGCACATAGATTAATCTAAAACATTCAATAGAGTTTACAAGAGCACTGATGTCAAATTAGCTTTTCATGGCCTAATGTTTACAAATGTAGTACTCTTTCACTTCAGAGCACAAAAAATGAACATATCTTATTCTATTGCAAAACAAACTTGAACACACTCAGACTCAATGAGATTAAATATCTGAGGAGAATATTTTCTAAACAAAGCTTAAATGGAAATTCACTACAGGTGGATATTTGTATTCCTGAGCAAGAGGTACTGTCCAAGGCAGTGGACTTTGGCTTTGCATGAGTTAAGAAATGGACAACATGTTTTATTCATACCACATGCCCTGAGTGTAATGGAGAAGGAAAAGTACAAACCATGGACCAAAAAAAAAAAAAAAAGTCTTTCATACCCTTGAGCCCTCTGATGATGTCAGTAATTTAAAAATACTGGTACATGTACTAGACTCTGTCATGTTCTTTTCTTACCTGGAGTAATTCCTTGGTTGTTATTTTCAGTTTACCAGTCTGTATGATCATCTTTGTGTTTGTTTCTATCTCACAATGGTGTGCTTACAGCTTTTATTTAGATAGTGGAACAGAAACAGTTTTAGGT
Source organism: Brachyrhaphis roseni (assembly GCA_903066815.1). NCBI lineage: Eukaryota > Metazoa > Chordata > Actinopteri > Cyprinodontiformes > Poeciliidae > Brachyrhaphis > Brachyrhaphis roseni. Next base: position 19,723 of record CAEFZY010013026.1, read on the forward strand.
ATAATTATGAACATGCTACGTAAAAGCAGAGTAATGGCATAGATCTCCGGTGTAGTTGAGATCAAAATCAAGCCCCAAAATCAATTACGTATTTGGATACCTATGAAAGTTGAATATTCAGTAAACTGTACAATAACAGAACTCCAAAGGCACATGGATTGGAATGTCAATGATTCCTTTGGCGCTGCAGTGAGTCCAATCTCATCTATAAAAGGTCTGGAGTTTTATCAGTGATTCAAGTTTCAAATTTAAGCTCTGTGGCATTCAGCTACCCACAGATATAACTCTGCAAATTGATGTGAAATTATCAACTTTATTTGGCAATATTATTCTCCCACTTTTTTCCACATTTCAACCCAAATTGTGTTTGCCTGTAGGGCTTTTAGTAAAAGTCAGACTTCTGAGAGATGCACAGTATATGAGGAAGTCAAGTCAGAGTTAATCAATTGGTTTTCGAAACCCCAATGTTAGAACTGGTTTATGTTCTGCAGAAATAACTGTGCTATCTTCCATAGTAATGTTAGAATAACCATCATAGTTCAACATGTTTTGGTGGGTTTAAGGTTCATATACTAGTTTAAAGACTAGTATATGAGAAAAGCCATACAAACACAATGAATAAAACAAAGTGCAAAATGTTATCAAAACCACAATATCAATTTGGGGTCGAGCAGAGTTTAGACATCTCAAGCTTTCCAATCATGAGCACAAGGACAAATCCACAGTAATACAGAGCAATGTGTAATGTGTGTAACGTACTATCACTGTTAACTGACACAAAAGATTGGGTAAAATTATCCTTACACCAACAACAACTTTTCTAAATGCATAGTTTACTATTCCAACGCATAGTAAACTATGTGTTGGAAGTTTACTTCCAACGCATAGAAAAGTTGTTGTTGTTGTTATACTATGTCTGCTTTTTCCCCACATTTTTAAATTGTGGAATTACTACTGCATTTCAAGACAAAGGGAGGTTAAAGAAAACAACAGTGCAGCATGTTTGTATACTTCTGATTCTATAAGAAATGTAATTTCGTAATTTCATCTTGCAGAAATTTGAGGCACTATATATGCAATACATAGTACTTCTCAAAGATCTCACTAATGAAAAAACACTTCAATTACATAATTACATGCTAGTATAAAAAATAGTTACTCTATTCCACCTTGAAATTACATCATTCCTAAATGACAAATTCAAACAGATTCTTTGAACCTATCTCCACAGGTTCTTTGAAGACCAATACTGTCAAGCTTTTTTTTCTTCGGTTTTTGAGTTCTGTATTTCTGTGGATTTGTCCCTGTGCTCATTACTGGAAAGCTCTGCCCGAGATTTCTAAACTCTGGTCGACCCCATCTGTCTAACTCTGCAGCACAAGACATGCAGAGTCATGTTTGTTAAAAACAAAAATAAACGCACAGTGGAATGACTATACCAGGCACAAGTGGAGCAAGAGAAATAGCTTGAAATATGTTGTTTTGATGAAGATGAAAACATCACAAGTAATCTAATGACTTCAACATGGTGAAGTGCAAATTTTTATTAATCCTTCTATTTAGGGGTTTCTCGGCCATCCTGGCATGAACAGCACTTTTAAATGTTGAAAACAAGGTACAGACAAAGTCAGAAATCTTTTTAGTACTTGGTCTTTCCCTTTGTCTCTCAGGCTCTTCCCTTTTCATAGTTGACTTTCTTTATAACTCAGGGGGCACTAATGCCGACAGTTGGTGAAATATTTAAAGTTGTTGGAGGCCATTACTTCAAAGTAATTAAGTAAAAGGTGGGTGGACAGTAGAGTCTCATAAAATAATCAGTGCTGATCCTCAGTTCTTTCCCAGTGGTGGACAATGGGTCACCTCAGCAGAGGTAAGAGCGATTGCCTAACAAGAGAACAGTGCAATATAAGAAATTTGCATGAATAGGCAAGGGGGCCAGGACATGTGCTGTAACAGCAGAATAAAAGGTGGGTATTGAAATTGTTAGGGGAGCAAATTTAAAGTAACTTTTAATCTGCTAGAAAAGAAAATAATTTATTTAGAGGAAATGTTTATCTACATTCAAATTTTCTATTGCTGTTTTGCAGTTCACATTTTCCCATAAGAACTCATTACCTTGAAGTAAAACATGTTGTTTTGCCTTGTATAACTTGTCTGTTAGAACAGAAAATACTCAATAACCAGACTAAAACAGTTGATTAAATTAAAATCTAAGGAATGAAGATCTGAGGAAGCTCGTTTGAACAACAACTTTTGAGGGTCACTGACTACAGAGTCACAAGGATGAGCTCCAAGTTCACATTTTGATAACCACCAAATGAAAATCACCTGAACTCCATTAACCCTGTCCTTGGTGTGTGCCTGTTTACCGGGTTGGGTCGCTCACCACCAATATTGATATACCTGAATATTTAATCTCAGCTGATTGTGGCTTTTTTCATGTTAGACAGTACAGACATCTTTTTTGATTTTGATCACCTTTCCAGTTCAAACCACCAATGTTGAAGGATCACTAAAGGTCACATAACACAGAGGTTGCATTAATATGAGTCTTAAGGTTCAATTGAACTGTCAAGCTTTATCGACAAAGCGGTACACAAAGAAATGAGGGTCCAGCTTTGTGAACAAGATAATACAAACAAACCTATATGAGCTCACAAATGAAAAATAGTGTAGTAAATTGGATTAAGTTGAAGAAGAACATTAAAGAAAATCCAATGCGTTGAAATTCACCTGATAAGTAGATAGAGTCCCCCAGCATGTGAGTTAATTTATGTATAAATTAAAATGTTTTGGAAAAACCTTCGGACTTAGAGAATGTTGGTGAATAAACATCATACAATGAACACAGTAAAGAGGTTAAGGATGAAGGTGTGGAGGCATTTAAGTCAGGATTTGGTTAGAAGTAATATTGCAAGCTTTGGAAATCTCTCGGAGCACTGCTTAATCCATCTTTTGAAAGTGGAAAGGATATGGCACAACTCAAAACGTACATGGCCACCCAACTAAACTTAAAAGCTTTGCATGGTCGATCCAAACTCCTGAAATCAATTCTTATTGTTGTAGTTGCATGACGAAAATCACATCATTTTGTTCTGAGCCTCATGTTGTCTGCCTTGTGTTACGTACCGCTACCCTCACCCTGGCTCGTTCTTATTTTGTTATTACTGGTTACGGGAGAGTAGGGCGGCAACACTAAGTGCGTAAGAATGTAAGCCCAAAGGAAACAGGAAAAAAAACAAAACGGGCACCTGACGGAACACTGGTGTGGTGGGGCTTACCTTAGGTGTCCAATCAGAGTTCCTACTCCAGCTGACATCCGTTTGAGCAGGG
>CAEFZY010013028.1:0-36900 GCA_903066815.1 Brachyrhaphis roseni
TACGTAAACGTTACCATGGCGACGAGACTCAGAGATTTAAGGAAATCCCGTAAAACTCCCAACATACCATAAGTGCATTTATAATAATCAAACACGGATGAGTAGTGACAATTTGTGGCTCATTTCAAGCGATAAGAGACGAATCAAAACGAAAATGTGCTTGATAAAAGACGGAGGGAGCAGCCGTTTTATTTGCAGTTATGTTTTTTCCTAGTTAACATTTTTAACTGAATAAACATAAGCACATAGGATAAACACATTTCCACATATCACCTCCGATGTCCATCGGACTCTCAGTTGCCTCGCGTCAACTGCTTGTGATTCCGCTCAGCTGTTACGTCACCGCGCTTTCTGATTGGCTACTATACCTGTCCCATTCAACAGGCTGCGTTCAGTCAGAGAAAAGCCCGCAGGCTGCGATGATCGGGCCAAGACAATGTTGAATAAACCCGATTTTATATCGGACACACTTAACGAGCACACGCCGCCACCACCACTCACTGCAGGACGTTGTAAGACGGCCGTGAAGGGAAAATCGGGGCAAAAAAAAACAAAGAAAAAGAAAAGAAAAGAAAGAAAACCTGACGACCCCCCTGGTCCGCAGCAAAAGCTGCCAAGTCTCGAGCGGTCCGCGGTAATAAAATAAACTGAACTGGTGCTGAGCTTGACAAGTTTTCGTAAAGAAAATAAAAACAAGCGCCCAACGTGGGGCTCGAACACCCGACCTTTGGATTGACGGTCCGATGCTCTACCAACTAAGCCAACCGGGCGCTAAGCTAACTGGGCGAATTTCTGCCATATGTTTTGCAGACCTACTTGAAGAACTACAAAGGCACTACTGAGCGGAGAAGTCCGTGCTTTGCACCCGGAAGTCACGGACAGTAGTGGTTATCGTCACTTAACATTTTCACGAAAGCAAAAGGTGCGTTTTTGGGGCGCCTCTGTGGCTTACTTTGACGGGATACGTAAACGTTACCATGGCGACGAGACTCAGAGATTTAAGGAAATCCCGTAAAACTCCCAACATAGGCTACTGCTGAACTTATTCTTCCTGTGTAATTATTTACTGCACAGGTGGTGAAATCTACATGAACTTTTGTGCTTATGATTGTACTAAAAGTTGGAGTCAGGGGTTTTTTAACCTGGAGCTTAGGAGACTTTTGGTGAAGTAAAACTGAAGTGTAGCAAAATGTTGGCCTAAATGAATAATGAGAGCATTAACCAGAGAAGGAGCCAAGAGGCTTATGGTAACTCTGGAGGAAGTGCAGAGATCCCCGCTCATGTGAGAGAATCTGTTGAATGCAAAGATGATGGAAAACTGGATTTTTGCAGGAGGAAAAAAAAACAAACAGAAAACAAAAATGGCTGTAAAAGTCTTAAGACAGAGACGCAGATTCACCTTCCAGCAGAGCAACTATTGTAAAGACTCAGCAAGAGCAGTGTCTGAACTTGTTTCCTCTGAACCATTCCTGGTTCAGAGGAAACAAGTTCAGACCTAAATCTAGTTGCAAAATGGTGGCAAAACTTGAAAATTGCTGCAGATTTCTAAGAAGAATGAACAACAATTAGCAGAAGCAAAATAAGAGACATGAGAGATCTGCAGCTGTAAAGGAAAAAAGGGAAGATTCTACAGAGAGAGAAAAACATATGACCATTTAGTTTTGGAAAAAAAACACTAATTTTTTCACTTTACAGCTATGTACTACTTTGTGTTGATCTATTACATAACTGGAAAACCTACCTTCTCATCCTTGTCGAGCTCGTCTGTGAAAAACCAGATGCACTACAACAGCGACAGAGAAAAAAACATTCAGTATTACAAAGAATTTATAAAACATACAAGTCTTAAAGGTGTAGTACTTTTATAAAAAAATATATATGCTTTTTACATATTTGTTAAAATTACTATTATGTTGTGACAGTATAAAGTAAGGCAAATAATCTGTGAAAAAGAATCAGAGCCAGGATGTGGGTCAATTAACCACCTCCTTTTTCTTTTGCTAAGCTACAGCTGGTTCACCACAGCATAGCTTTCCAGCAATGCTAAGGCTAGTTAGCATGGCCACAGATTATTTTCTGTAACGGTGAGTTGCTTTTCCACCATCAATACATTAAGCACCACATACAGGAGGTTGACTGACATCTCTAAGATGCCTCCTGGATCTGATTGGTCGCTGGAACCGATGCACTGTGCAAACCACAACAAGAGCAATGGAGGAAGGTGGAGGAGCTCAATTTTTTCACAGATTTCCTCTCTTATTCCACTGTCACAACATGATGACATGGATAAAACATATTTTGTAAAAATTACATAGTGCAGCTTTAGTTTGTGTGTGTTTCTCTCACATGTTGGACGAGCGTCTCAACGATCTTGTAGCGGTCGGGCATGTGGGTGACCATGTCTTTCATGTTGTCCTCAGAGGTTCGAACCAACGTAGGCCCAAACACCAGAGCCAAGTTACGAGGTTCCATCTGAACGCACCAGGAGGCGGGAAAAAAAAACAACAACAATTGAGCAGAAAGGACTCTGAAGTGGTGCGTGTGACGATTTCAAACGGCGTTCGACACACCTTGTTTTTGTCAGAGTGGTCTGCAACCGTCTTCAAGTGGCTGATCAGGAATTTCAGAGTGTGATAGTAATGATCTGGGAGATCTCGGATCTGCAACAAAACAACAAACACGGGAACCCGTTCAACCAGCCAGGTCGGTAAACTTCCCTGGAATTCCTGGGGGATTAAAAGCGAAGACGAACCAGTTTCTTCATGGTCTTCAGTCGCTCCGATGGATTTTCCATTCGATTGGCATCAATGAAGTCGTTGTACTTGTCTGTTCAGACGTTGGACAGATTAAAGCAAGTGAGTTGGATGATCTGATAACATTTGCAAGAATGGCATCCATGCAGGCTTGTTGGAACGTGTGGACTCACCGTTGGTAAAAAGAGGCTCTGGAAGCTTCCTGAAGAAGGATTTGAGTAAACTACTAACAACGTTGAGGTCCTGCCACTTCTAAAAACAACAACAAACATCAAAGTATTTCATCTTCTTACCCTGAAATTCAAGTTTCTCGTTCATTCAGGATTTCTACACATTTTACATGGATAAATTTAAAACTTTCCTAGACTGAACAGACTCCAGTTTTTCCACATTTTTTTTCAAATATAAAATACTTAAGTTTACTTGACATTTATAGCAGATATTTCTATAGTTGGAAGACTTTAAATATGGAACCTGGAAAAAACAGAAACTGGAGGTAGGAAGGGCAAACTGAAATAAGGAACCAAACAAGAAAAAAAGGGAAAAAGTAAAGCTACAGGGGAGGAAACAAGGAAGGTTATAAGGAAGAAATGGAGGAAGGAATTCACAAGGATGCAAAAATAAGGAGGGAAAGAAAGAAATAATGAAAAAAGCAAGCAAGAAAGAAAAGACAACACAGAAAAAGAGTAAAAGAAAAAATAAGAAAAGAAACAAGAGAAACAGAAAAAAAATGAAAAAAGGAAGGGGAAAAAGGAAAGAAGGAAGGACACAATGAAGAAATGGAGGGAGGAATTCACAAAGACGCAAAATAAGGAGGGAAAGAAAAAATAAAGAGAAAAAAGTTAACATAGGAAGAAAGAAAGAATAAAAATAAGGAAAGAAACAAGGAAAGGTGAAAAATAGAAAAAGGAAAGGAAAGACACAAAGGAAAAGAATAAGCAAAGGAAGGACAAAACAGAGAAACTGAATGAAGAAGGAGGGACACAACGAAAGAATGGAAGAAAGGATACAACAAATTAATTAATGAGGAAAATAAAACGCAAGGATGAAGGGAGGTAGGACACAAGGAATTAAGAAAGGACAGATTAAAGAAAGAAAAGAGGTGGAGCACAAGGTTAGACGTACAGAAGGAGGAAAGGGAAAGTGGAAAGGAAGGACATAACCTCTAGACAAAAGGGTACATAATTAAGTCTGAAAATATCTTCCATTCTCCAAATTTTTTACATACTTCTGCAGACCTGGAAAATATAATTAATTTTCCAGCTTCTCCACACAGTTCCAGATTGAAGCTTAATCCTCTGCCTGCGTTCGTTTCCTCACCTCTTCTGCAGGGTTGATGTCCACGCCCTTATTGAGCTGTTCCTGAAGCAGCGAAACTATGGCATTGTTCCCGGGAACTCGGTAGATCCCGGTGTATTCCAGGCCCATCTCCTCCACCAAACCGCAGCAGAACTCAACGATCATTGGGACAAACTGAGAAGGAAGGCACAAAACAAACAGAATGCAGTCTAAGATATGAAAAGGGAAAAATAAACTGCAGTTAGACACAGATGGAGTCAAGAGCGGCTCACCTTGTTGTTGATACCAGGCTGACATTCCTCCAGTCTCACACCAAACGCTTTGGGTCCGGCTTTCTTTGACTTCTTCATGATGTTAATTCCCCAGGGAGACTTCGGAGGGCTGCTCTCGTCTGGACACATTGTTTTAAGATTAACTGATAAGAAGCTCATAAAGTATTGTGCAAAGTTTTTAAAACAAACCAAATTTCTTAACATTTTTCATCTAAGAAGCCAGACTTTCTTGTTATCTTTTAAAGAAGTCTTGATCAATACTTTTTTGGACTTTTTGAAGTTTTTTCATCGATTTCAGTCAACTTTAGGTTCAATCACTTCACTCTAGTACTTAACCATTTCTTTTTTTTGCTTGGCAAACTCTTAACTTTGACTTATCAGGTGTAAAACATGCCATGGAGTAAAGTGATAAACTTGTGTTTGGTCTCATATAGACAAACAATCCAAAATGTTTATTAGGAGCAGCTCCAGATTGGCAGAGAGACTGTTAGAGTGGAAACAAATTAAGATAATAATGTATATTACTGGACATTTCAGACAAAAATTTGCTTGAATTTGATGCATTCAGTGTTTTTCTTGCAGCAGAAATTTCATGTTATAGTGTTGAACATAGGGCTTTAATCCCTGCATTTTCATTGAAAATTTTTATTTTTATAATTTTTATTTTTGGAATGTGTACCCACATTGGAAGATATAATGTATAATTCAACAAAAAAAAGGTGGAGATGTTGCATTGCAAGTATTTTTCAGGCTAGTTTCTTGTGCAAATATCTTAGTACACTTGAAATAACACAAAACTAACTTACAAACAACCTTTGAACAAGAAATAGAAACTTGTTTAACATAAATAATTCCTGAATATTGATTTTAAAAAGTACTAGCAGATTATTTCACTTAAATGAAGACATTTTTCCACGTTATAAGTGAAATAATCTGCCAGTGGAGCTAATAATTTTTCATTAATGTTAAGGAATTATTGACTGACTATAATGAAAATGAGGAAGTGAGCTGAGAAAAATTCAGCATCGAAGAATAAAATCTTCTTGAATCCGTTGGATGTAGCTGCAGGGCCACTTCCTGTTTCTGCCAGACTGACCTTTGCCATCTGATTTTGGGGAGCGCGGCGCCCCAGCTGTGTTTTCCGTCTTATTGAGGAGGAACGGAGGCATCATGCGGTGCATCCGGGGAGACGAGTCTGGCTTACTTGATGTCGGACTTAAGAGAGAGACAGAGACACAAAACGTAAAATTATGAAGATGTATATTATCAACTGGATTCATACACTGATGACGATTCACATTTATTATATTCTGAACAGAATCAAAAGGATGTGACTCTTTGGACGCAATGAGGCTTGAGTTTTTTGTGGCAATATGTCCTTTTAAATCATGATGTTACACTAGGGTTTCTGTTTTACTTCATAGTGAAACTAGACTAACCAATGTCTAATAATTGATTAAGTCACATTTGACAGACTAGAGATTTCAAAATAAATAAATGAATTAGATAAATGCAGCAACATGGCAATTTATTAAAATGTTGTGCTTTTCTGCCACACAGTGACTACTATTTAGAAAGATCTTTCCTCTGAAACCTTTCTAAAAAGCTGCCAAATATTGTGAAAAGCAATGCAAATTTTAACAACACACCCCAAGCTGTTTATTCCAGCCAAGCATTTTCACAAGTACTCCAATTTGGCAACACTGTCTGTCTTTCAGCTTTGACTCCAGAGCAGAAACTGTTCTCAAGATGACTCACCTTTGTTTTCTGTAATCATTGAGCTTCTTGTTGATAAGAGCCTGTCTGGAGGATCCGAGCTCCTGCAGAAAACAAACATGAACATGTGATATTTCCCATAAGTCAGAACAAATAAAGCACAGAACAGATGTAAATCTGACAGCGGTGTGCCCTCTGACCTCGCTGTCCATCTTGTTGCTCTCTCTGATGACCTTTATCCACTCCAGCATGTCCTCCCTGTCCTCCGCCTGCAGCAGGTACTCGCAGAAGTCCTGGGTGGTCAGCCGCAGGGCGTGCTTGCGCTTGGTTTCGCTGTACGCGATGTCCACCAGGCAGCCCCGGATGCTGATTGGCTGCTCATCCTCGGCCCCGCCTTCAATCGAGGCGCCGCGAAGCACCGCCTCCCGCTTGTCTTTGTAGAGGAACAGCGAATGGGACTGAAGGACAGAATACACCCTCTTCCACGGCCGTATCCCGCTGCCGACTTTCTGCGATTCAGAGAGGATGTGACATGAGTGATTCCTGCGACGGCCTTCCCAAAATAATCCAAACTCTGCTGCCCACCTTTCCCTTCTCGGTGAGGATTTGCTTGAATTGCAGCCATCCTTCCCGCCGTATGTTGCTGTAATTGATGTTTCCCAGTTCGGAGGTGGAGTGGCGTTTGGAGCGAACCTCCTCCGCTGTCGCAAGGATGTCCAGAGACTGAAACGCAGGCAGAACAATTAAGATTTTATTCTCATTTTATGGTGTGTTGAAATGTATCTAGCACCTTGATAAGGTGGGTTTTTGTAATTCAGAAACTTCTGTCCTGAAGCTCTTTATTGTATGTATTTATTTTTTTTATCAATTTAAATTTTTTTATGTTGCTTGTTTAAATTTGATTTGGAAAATGTTCAATGTTTTTTTTTTTTTAAAGAATAAGTGGAATCCTAAGCAGGTTATTTGATTTTTTTAAATATCAAAATGTAGAAGGTTGACATTAATAATATGAAAGTAATGTAAGTATTTTTCTATAATAAACACATAATAAAAGAAGAAAAAAGTTTAAAAAATCCCCTGACAACAAAATAATGAGAAAAATGTTGATCATTTCTGTTTTTAAAAACAAATTATCTTTTAAAAATCTGATTAATTATAAGAACAATAGATAAATTAAACAATTATTAGAATAATTGTTAATAACATCTGTTCGTTTTTTGTTTTTTAAAGAGTGATTTTTAACACAAATGGAAAAATAAAAATGAGCAGATACCAATCACCTAGATCTCTTGCAATTACAAAATAATAAATGTAAATATAGAGGACTCACCCCATCTCCAAAGAAACTCTTCACTCTTTTTGGAAGCCTTCTGTAAAGCCAATAAAAAACAACAAAGATAATGTTAAATAAAAAACTACATTTGCATTAAGTTGTCTTTATTCTTCCCACCTCCCTGTACTTACGAGGCCCGTTCCTCCCTGAACGTGTTGAGTCCTTCATCGCATGACTTGGATCGCTCCGTGGTGATGGCTAGAACATAGGAGGAACGGCGACTGGATTTAATACTGCCTGCTCGGCGCAAGGGTGATCAGTGGAGAGATGGAGATGAAGAAAGGGGAAATAAAAAGACAGAGAGAAAGAGAGACAGAATGTTGATGTAATGCCGATCACCCGAAAAAAAGACGGTGCTGGATTAGGAGACGGGGACGGTGATGTGGGAGGTTGAGGGTTTAAAAACTGGGAGTGACGTGGATGAGATCGACGGTTGGGGACGTTAGATTTAAGGCTTCCCTGGACTTCTTCTACACCACTAGCATGCACTGTCAACACAAACTGGCATGCATTTGTGAAATTCAGCTAAAGAACAGCACCATGCAACCTGGGTTGATCTAGATCGAACACGTAAATTTGTCTGGCAGCATGCAGAGCTGGAATATTACCGTCAAAACACAAATTACACATGCAAATATTTTCTAGCACTGCTAAAAACTTCATCTTGTCAAAGTCTTTTTATCTCTTCTTAAGCTCCCAAAATTATTTCTAATAAAACCTTGAACCTGTAAATTTAGCTATTAATTAAAGCTGATTGACTAATAATTAAATAGAGGTGGGCGATATGGACAAAGGTTTATCATAATATTTTGTGGTACTACAAATTTATTTATTATGAAATCATTATGTATTGATAATCTCTTTAAACAAACTGGAGATAATAGTAAAATTAACAATCCTGACTAAGGATATTTTTGGGAGGTTTTAAACATCGTTAATCGGAATGTATCGTGATAACAATAAATACAAATTCTTAACATGACAAGAAATTTATCACGATAAACGAAAAAAATTAGGCCCACTGCTAATTACGAGGTAATTAACTTACTTTTTTTATATATAATAAAGTAATAACCATCACTTTATGGACAGCTAATTATCAATTACATAGAGGTGGGTTATATGGAAAAGGTTTTTCATAATATTTTGTGGTGATACAAATTTATTAGTATTTACTGATAGCTACTTTCATTGAATAAACAGCGGAAAAACATTGGAGGACATTTCTGAGGGGTTTAAATATCATTAATTGGAATTTACTGTCACAACAGTAAATCAAAATTCTTTTCCTGAGAAGAAATTTATCATAATAAATTATGAGGTATCTCATAAATAATTATGTGACAATTAATTAATTACCTTATATTAATTATGAGGTAATTAACTGCCAAGTATTCTTAAATAATAAAGTAAATAATCCTCAAAAAAGCTTGAAAAGAGAAATTAAAGCAGTGTAGAAAGCAATAGGAGACTAAAAAAATACCCTATATTTGAACGTAAAATCTCACACATGCTTTGAAAATCCATCGCTGAAATCAGAAGCCACAACTAAAAATCTAATTTCCTGCTTCATGCTTTGGCGAAGACTAGAGCGATAAGGGGGACGAGGACGAGTCCCACTCACTGCAGTCGTGTGAGAAGAGCCTATTGAGGGGGAAGGTGAAGGTGGGGGAGGCGGGGCTGGTGCCCACGGGGGGCGCTGAACTCATGCCGCTGGACACGACGGAGGAGGCCGGCACATGGCGGGCGCGCAAATCAGCGCCCGGGCTGGTTGGCTCGTCTGTGGGAGGCAGGGAGGGCAAGGAGGGAGGCAAAGATGGAGGTTTGAAAGAGAGGTTGGAGAAGGATAAAGGGACAGGATTAGGTGTTAGAGAAAAGAGTCAAAGAGAGAAAAAAAAAAAAAACCCGGAAATGCAGGGGTTAGATTGGGAAAGGTGAGGATAGGTTTTAAGAGGACCACGAGAAGCCCAGTAAGTCAAGATGCTGAACAAGAAAATCATTTTACAGTCTCAATTCCAACAGCAGCAGGTGTGAAGGCAAAACCGTTTTGGATTTCTTTACATCAGACTAGGACTGGGCAATAAATCAACAACAACAGAAAATACGTCTGATAAAATAGTCAATCATTTCGATGAACTCCAATCCAGAACCGCACGGCATTATGGGGGATGTAGGCAGAGAATAGACTTTTTTTTGCCGCTCAAGCTCTCACAGCTAGCTAAGCAAGGTTGGTGGAATCTAATTAACTCACTTACTCACTCTTTGGTTACCTAGCAACTCACTCGCTCATGCTTTGGTTGCCAAGCAACAACCTGCTGAGTAACTTGCGCAGCAGCAGTTTAAGATTTTGCCACCATGCCTTATAAAGGCTTAAAAATAAGCAAAAACAGCGAGGACTGAAAGGAGAAAACATCTCCAGAGGAAACTGTAGTGAATATACTTCAGGTATTTAAAACAAAAGACTAATGAATAGTTACTGAGATGGACGTAATGTATTTTTCAGCCATAACTCTCTTGACTACATCAGACACAGACATGAAACCAGTAGTTGAAGCCGTTTTACAAAGGCATAGAAAGACTTTCACAAAGTAAAACCTGCCTCAGCCTCTCCAGAGTGTTTAAACATACCATTAACCTGAACATAGAGGAAAAACTCCCACACAGATGGAGTAAAATATGCAAATATCTAAGAGATAAAACAGTACCTGTGTCGTCTGCTGCCATAGGAAAAGCTACTCAGGAGCTAGCAGAGGCAGGTAGGTGACAGGGACCTAATGGCTGCAGGTTTCAGTTCTTTATAAAAGTCTACGGCATTGTGGGATATTTCACCATACAGGCAAACAAGGTTAAAAGTCAAAAAGGAAACAGTTTTTGAGGGTGGATATATATAAATATTAACTTCTTTTTCCACTATATGAAGAAAGATTCTTTGCTCAGCAGAATAAGATATAAATCAAGTCAAATAGGTTCAAATGTTTCAGAGTCTCTGCTCACTTAGAGGGATATGAAACCTTAACACACACGTATATTTACACTTCCTTAGAGGTAGAAAGGAAAGGATCCTACTCTGATATTTGCATAAGGTCAGCAGCGTTTTAAAGCTGTGCAGAGTGGAAACAGCAGAGGGCAGCACCACCACAAGCACACTATGCAGACATCTCACTTGGATTCCTTTAGAATCATTCCAACTATTTAATTTCACAACTTGAAATAAAATAGTTGTAGCTGTAATTATAATTACTTTCCTTTGTCTATAGCACATTCCTTCCTGAGCAGATTGAGAGTGCAGAATGAGACGGAAAACATTCCCGGTCTGGGATGAGGAATCTGCCAATCCAGAAATAGTCAGTCTGTGGGTTTAGCAAAGCCGGTCATTAGAAGGCCGACCACAGAAAGACAGCGGCAACCCGGCAGAGGGAAGCAAAATCCTGTCCCACAGCGTGTTTTATCTCCACACTACATCCCACAACATGTGTGGGGGGCAACAACAGGCGATCAGGGGTGAAAGGAAAGGAAACACTATGAGATGCAATGCGATTTAATTGGTTATATGTGTGCAATCACAACTTTTACCATAATATACGGAATCCATTTGTGTAAAAAACTGAGGCAAGAGAGTGAGATCCTTCTTATTGACATGTATAAAATACAATCTGGAAAAAGTTGAAGAAAAAAATTTAATATTATGTTTGAAAGATCCAAAAATGAACAATACATAAAAAAAAGAGTCTAAGATACAGTTTCCCACCAAACTGATTTACTTCAGGTAAGGACGAGTGAAAACTTTTAAACTTAAGTTATTTATTGCAGCGACACAATCACAACTAAACACTTTAGGGAAAAATTCTATTTAATCTGAGCACATTAAGTAAGGGGAGAAAAGTAATCCATGATTAAATTAATTGTTATTACAAAATTACTGGCACCCATAACAGATAATCTTTTATTATATGATGAAAAAGGTTTTGCATTGATTTGCTAGCATATTTTTGATCAGTAACCTCCTGAAAGACTCCATAATGACTTGTTCTCATGTCCTCGTATTTAGAAGAGTTCATGATGAACTCCATCAAGCCCACAGCATCCCAAGTCCTCCACCATACTGAATAGTGGCTTTGAGGTGCTTGCTAACATCTAACATTTCATTGTTTAAGAGTTTGTTTCTGGAAAGTTCAATCTTAGTCTCATTTGACAAAAAAGCACATGGTTACTAATAGTCCTAAGTCCTAATAAAGATGAACAAACCCCTCATAAAGGTTTATAAAAATATTCAGCATGTAGATATCATCTATTGATTGTTGTGGAGACTTTTTGTTGGGGTTGTTTAACAAGTAACTATTGTTTCCTTAAATTTTTTCTGATTGTTTTCTCTGCAAAGAAGGAAACAGCTGGAATCCTTATCCAGTCTAGTAAACAGTAGCCGGGGCTTTGTGTAACATATTTATTTCCCAGGGAAATTAAATTGACAGATTACTCATGAAAAATCCCCATTACAAATTAAAAATGTTTTATTTTGAGGGTTTAATATGGGCACCAATAGTTTCATGACAAGTATTTTTCTCAGTCATGAAAAGTAATCAAATTAATGTTTCTTGGGGGAGATTAAGCTGCTGGAAGACAAAATGGAGTCATTTTGAAAGTTATTATGGTTGTGGAGGCGGCTCTAAGTAGTCCAGTCTACGGTCATATAGAAGGCGCCCCATACAGTCGACCCTTCGTATACCAGAGCAGCACAAAGGCAGCATTGAAGGCAGGATATAAGTGGAAGTGCCTCCCCAAGAAGAGTCACAAAGATGTGCAACTTCTCAAAAAACATATCTAAAATATTTAATCTAAGTTTCAGAATCTTGATTAAAAAAAGGGTCATGAAAGCATATTTTCTCTCAAGCACAGCCCTGTCTTTGTGCTCACTATCTTTTAAACAACAAGAAGCCTGGCAGTGTATGAAAAAGAAGCAACAGCCCAAACAGTCCCAGATCATATCAGCGTACAGATCGGGAAATGAAGGCAGAAGGAGAGAAGAGAAAATGTCTCGTCTTTGGGGAGAAACTAGCCTAGTTTCAGTTTATGGCTATTAAACGAGTCCCGGCTTGCAGCTCTTGCTGCTCGGTTTCATTTAAATCAGGTGAAGCAGCGAGGCAAGAATGTAGTCACATGTTCAATGGATTCCCTCAAGATACTGATTCTCTGAGGCACAGCGCAGCCTGGCACAAATATCTACGATCACAACACGTAGTCAGTCGATCTGAATCTGTTCGGCACCTGTTTGACTCATGCCCTGACGTAAGCGACAGAGGCAAGGCTCGTTTCTGCTACCACAAATTCATTTGCGTTAAGAGTTAATGGCTGTTGTTCGTGCCAAGTGACAGAAACCAACCCGAAGCCTGCAGGGCAGCTTTACTCTCACTCTTTACCAAAGAAAACACAAGCTTGGGCATGACAGCAGCCTAACCTGCAGCGTGCGTCCAGCTACAACCAAACAAGATCAAGGAAATCCAGGCCAATCCAATTTGGAAAACAGCGGGAATTTACAAGCTACAAAAACTAAGAATGCAAGCTATCAATTAATGAGTTAATCTAAAGTCAATTGATTTCATAAATCAAGTAATGATGAATTCATAAGCAGCCATTTTCTTAAAAACCTGAGTTTTTCTCCTATATCAAGTGGGCTCAATTTTTCATAATATGCTGAAATAAAACATTTTTTTAACATTTTGTATCAGGTGTGTTATATACTGACGGGATAGACAGAAAATTGTGGTTTAAGATAAAACTTAAGAAGTTTTTATATTTAAAAACAGAACAAGGTGCATTTTGCATCCCAAACCAGATTCTGTTTGGACCCGTTTTCTTTCCCGCTTTAGGAAACTCCACCATCATTGATTCTGTATCAAGTGGCTCGGCTTAAGGATCACCAGCAGTGCCCTCTGCTGGATGGAGGCCAAACAATTACACTAGAAGAAGGTCTAAGCAGACGTTATTCGTTAATCGGATGGAACTAATTTTAATCTAGCAAACCATTGATCGACAATTTGATTAATTGTTGGCATCCCTAACCAAACAAAAACTTACAAACACATACAGAATGGCAGCTTCTGAACAAACACTGGCTTATGTGTCTAAAAAGAAAAAAGAGCAGAAATGAACTCACCTATGAATGGAATAGAGGCCAGGGAGTCGTCATCTAAAGAAAGGGGAGCAAGGTTGCCATTTGCTTTGCGAGGGGCTACATCTTCAGTAGAGCCAGAGTGAACATTTGTGTCTTTGGGATCTGGAGAAAACAATGAGGGTTCTAGTTCGTCCATAGTTATGCCATAGTGAGGGTGTCTGTTGGCGTTTCTCCGCCCAGTAGGGGGTTTTTGCCTCAACACCACTTCCTGTGTTTGCGCTGCTGTCTCCGCCTGACCCTCCACTGTCCCTCGTTCCCTCTCGTGGTTTGTCGGCCTGTATGCCCTGTCCTGGGATTCTGGAGAGGCAGAGACGAGGGGTGTAGAGGCAGAGGTAATGAGAGGTGCCGACGATCCCTCTGGGGGACCACTTTTGGGGACTGGGTTCCAGTTCAAATGGGGGCCAGAGTAAGACGGGTCCCTGAAAGACTGAGCTTGCTGCAGGAAGCGGCCTGTCTTGCGGTAAAAAGACGGGCTGTAGCTGCGATATCCCTCCTGCTGCTCGTCCATGCCCTGCCCCACAGGAAGCCGCCTGCTCTGGAGAACGGGCTGCTGAGGCTGGGAGTGGGTCTGGTTGTGGCTTTGGGGGTGGTGTTTAGACTGCGACGGTCGAGGCACTGAAGGAGCTTGTGCCACAACGGTGTGGCACCTTGGTCTTGGGTAGGCGTCAGTCCTGTGGGGTGGCTGTGAACCCTGTTGGGGCCATGGCTGCCTCTCAGACCGAGGCAAAACCAGTCCAGCTGATGCTCGGTCCAACATCTCCAACGAGCGGCCATGGCGATCGTACTGGGCCAGCAGATTTTCAGAGCGTGTCCGGGTGTAGTCAGAGCGGCCCCTATCGTGTCCTGCCTCCCATTCTCCGGCGGACCAATGGGGTTCACCATGAGGTCCTTGCCCTGACTGCTGCAGTAGGAAGAGGGTGTCCTGCGAGGCGCTGTGTGGCCAGCCACCTGCCCTCTGCTGCTGCCTTCTGTGCTCACTGAGCCGGTCTTGAGAGTAGCTGCGGTGGCGGGTTTGCATGCTGCGTCCCGAGCGCTCGGGTTGCTGGCTGTAGTACCAGTCGGATAGAGCCTGCTGGCAGCGATCGCTGCGGCTGTGGCGGACAGGAGCCATAGGCGGACTGGTCCAGGCTGTGCTGGACTTGCGAGGCTGTGCTTGGGACCCAGCACTCTGGTGGTTGGGGTAGTGGACTTGCAGGGGGCTGGATAGAAGACCTCCAGATGAGGAAGACGAAGAGTAGGAGCGCCTCCTGGTCTGACCCTGAGGTTGCTGGCTGGTCATACCGTACTGGATCTCCTCTGTGCGGTGCGCTGGACTGCTGTGACCCACTCCACCTGGCTCACCTGCCCGGCCCTCCTGCCAGCTGGCTGGGCTGGCCACACCGGATCTGTTATCTAAGGGCGACGAAGGGCTTGAAGACCCCGGCCAGCAACTCCAGTTATCCAGCTGGTTCTGGCCCATGGGGGAGCAAAGCGGGGCTCCAGGATGGGGGGCAGTCCTGGTGCGTGGGTAACAGAGGGGAGGCGGTGGCGGGAGGTTCTCAGCTCCCCCGGCGAAGGGTTCGTTCCCGGTCAAGTAAGCATCTTGTGAGTATGCCTGGAGGAGAAAAAAGCCATGAGTGGATGATGAAGTATTTCGGCTTGATGACTATAACCATTAGGCTCTGAGTCATGAAGCAAAAACAAGATTTATTTTTGCAAAAAAAATGCTCCAAATTTCAAATTCAAGACATTTTATGCTTGAAGATAATGGATTGCTTCAACATATTCCTTATTTTGTTTAGAAGTTTTATCATTTCGCAACACAAACACATGTCCACTAAAGAAATGCACTCAATACCCAGAGGAAAAGGAAGAAAACACACCACACAGCAGTTTGCTGCACTGACTCGTACATACAGTATTTTCTCTGAGCTTCAACGTGAGAAAACAAGCTTAAAAGGCGACTGTGTAGTAATCTAAGCAGAAATGTTACCAAAAACGTAATCACATTGTGCTCTTCAACATCATCCTGAAAATGATAAAACAGTTTAACAGAAAGTTAAAACACAAATTGTAGACGGTGGGGGAAAAAAAACACACCGACACTCCTTACAAGACACTCCTGCTGCTTAAAAAGGTGTCCGTCATATTTCACCAAATCCTTATTAATAAAATCCTTTTTGCCTCTTTTCCTTGACGACTTCCTGCCTGATGATCGGCTTGTTTTCTCCTCACAGAAAACCGTCTAGGTTCCCACTCTTCACCCTCTGGTTCTCGGACTTACTCCACCCTGTGGGAGTGCGGAAGGAGGCGCAGCTCCAGTGATGTCATGACAGGAATGCAGGAGATACACCAGCGAGAGGAGGAGTGTGAGGTCAGAGGAGTGGGTTTAAAATGTAAAAGAGAGGCTAAATGTTTTTTTTAAGTAAAGATCACACGGTTGGCGCTATTCTCTGGGGAAGCATACGAAGTGTTTCTGAGAGACATTGCTCAAATGTGGCTCGGTGTGTCGAAATGTTGCTCCAGGTCGGTAGGAGGGGCAACAGCCGATGCATGTCGGATCATGCAAACGAGGACGGAACAACCTGTGGAGCGACAAAAATGTGTTGCTGCATTTCATGGGCGTGTGTAAATGAGTGCAAGGAGCGGTGTTGTTCTAGACCTCGACAGTTGAGATACAGGCAGATTTTAATGGACGATGTAATTGGAAAACAGAGCAGAGCCTTGTGACTCACTCTCCGCATTCTTCAGCAGTGATCTGATGAACCGACTTTGAAGATGATCACACAAACAACTTCACAACACTGACCTAAAATAGGAAGCATGGGAGTGTATTAAGCTTAAAAGGTCCTAAAATTATTTCATCTATAAAGGAAGAAGAAAATGTGTATAAAGAAAGACATTAGGACGGTATTGTTATGGCCATTCTCTGTTAGCACTCTGAACAATATAGGCGCCATTTAGCCATAAAATGTTGCGGTATTTCAACAAGTTGATGTGCCATAACAAGGTAGATATTTGGTAGAGAAACCAAATATCAGCAGCACAGCATCACAGATCCTCCACTGTACTTTACAGTAAGCATGAGCTGATTTCACTTCAGTCTTAGGGTTTCACCACTCCTGATAGTCCAGTAGACTTGGTTCGATTGGGGAACAAAATTGCAACATTTGTTACATTTTCACACTATACTGTGTCAAACGATCCAAACTAATTGAAAAACCTGTTCACCCCCTCGCCTGTAGAGGAGCTGCACTAAGAACCATCCAAGGAAACGACACAAAAACCTCCAAAGAGACGAGCGCAACTTCTTTTTTTTTGCAAAACATAAACAAAAACACAGCAGTGTCAGATTTTAGTAGTTATACCATTTCTCTTTTGTCTTTGGTATAAGACCAGGAAAACTCTCATGTTTGTTTTGGTTGTATTGACCCAGAATGCACTGCATTATAGACCACTTAGTGCTTTTGGAGCGATCTCTGATCCATTTGGCATTCAAATACGCATTCGAACCACACAAAGTTTACGTCAACTGAACTAAGACAGCGGACCAGAGTTTTTTGTTCACACCTCCCCAAGCAAACTTTATATGCAAACGAACTGGAGTTGGATTAAACTGGACTAAACAAGACTGGTGAAAATGCACCATTAGTCTCATATGAACAGAGAAATCCCAGTTGTGTTCAGCAAATCCTGCATGCATGGGAAACAGGAAATAATTAGAATTTCCCCTTGATTAATTGCATCCATTATGTAGGAACTGCTCAGGATGCCAATCACAATGAAAACAATAATTTTAAACACTGGATCTCTTCCCAAACTAAAAATCCATATAAAGTAACTTGGAGTATGGTACAGCAAAAAAGACTTTCACATATTTTAACCAAGAGTGGTGGTCAAAAATCATACTTACCAGCTGAAGCACATCTTCATCTTTTGGCATGATGGAGAGCTCCAACACACTCTCGCTGTGATCGACAAAAAGAGGGAAAATCAACATCCAAGGACGAAATATACTTTATATAATTAAGACACAAGGTCTCCACAGGCAAAATCAGCACCTGATCTCACGTCTACTTTATTTCACGGGGGTACACAAGTTAAAATTTTGCTGATTTTGTGTGTAAGCTGCCTTCCTCAAGTTGCTTTGGGTAGAGTTTAGTGTGAAAAATAAACTGCTAAATGATAGTCCAATTTCAGAATTTAGTCTTAAGTTAAACAAAATATAGCTTCTAACAAAACAATTTCTTAGATTAGTAATGCATCACATTTTTACAGCGGTGGAACATCACATTTATGCATCCAAAATGCATAAGTGACAAGAAGTGAGACATTTTTGTGATCTCAGGTGATCTTACCTATTCTGGATGAGAGCGATCACCTGTGAGTAAGTCTTTCCAAGAACGCTCTCTCCGTTTACCTTCACCAAACGATCCCCTGCAGAAAAAGAAGACATGCCGTCGTGTCACAACCAGCAAGTTAGGCAACAAGGTCCTAGTCTGTGAACCTTCAGAGCAGGTGGGAGCAGGAAAAACAGGCGACGCTGTGCAGGAACTAATTTCCCTGTGAGGTCGAGGCACGGATCAAAACAGGAAATGTGAAGGTGGAAAAAAAAAAGTTGTATTTCTGTGTTTATCTTCAACAGAAACAGAATCATGCAGGCAAAACATTGAGCTGATTTTCATTATTTAGCCTCAGAGGACAGCCTCAGGTGTAAACATATCTAATGTTAATATGCTCCTCTGTTAAAATGCCATTAAAAAAGCAAATCAATTAAAATAAATTCATCTGCAGTTTCATGAGCAGAAACTAGTAAACAGGTCAGCAACTGGGGAAAAATTGGTGAGGAGTTTGTGCAAACTGAAATGCATACATTGTTTTGATTGTGTATGTTTGCATAAGTTTGAGAAAGTAGCATGTGACTGGATACATGCACAGGTGGGACTGCTACTCTGCTGAGGCAACAAGAAAAAACTTTAACAGCTCTGTCATTTTCATTGCACCAGTTAAAATAAATCTTGTTTTCATCTTGTGGCAAGCTTTCGTCTAACTTCTTCACATTTCGGATGAAACGTCACAGTAAGCTGTGCACATGTCAACAAATTTCAAGAGTAAATCTGGAGGCTTGTCCCTTTTACCTGTGCACAACCCCGCCTTGTGGGCCGGACCCTTTTCTCTCACATTCTTCACAAATATGGTGTCCATCGGCTCCAGTCGCTCTTTCTGAAACCCTGCGTCACAAATAAAACTCAAGATTAGGGGCTGCACTTGTTAAACAGTAAATGCTGACACGTTTTCCTGGGGATTTCATTCATTTAGGGAATCTGTTGAAAACAAGATGTTTCCAAGAACATGTGGGGAGCTTACAGCTGGGGAAAAAAATCCCTTTGGAAAGTTTCCATGTTCGGATGAAGTATCTCTTCACATCTATCTATGCAAATATAGCACACAAGATAAATCCAGCACAAGTCAGCTGACTTCCTGCATGTAATTCCAGACTGAACTGTTTGCATTTAAGTTGGTGTAATTTAGTACATTTTCTTGTTTGTTTTCCACAAAATGACTTAAAAGCTGAGGTGTGCAATAAAAATATTAATAATTCTGTTGGAAGCTGAAGAACTGAGTGTTTTAATTTTAAATACTGACATGAAGATGAAATTTAAGAGGCACCATGATAAGGCAAAACCACTTTATTTCTAAAATAAATGGACATATTTTCAAAATATATGTTTATCTAAATAATATTAATAAAAATTATTGATTAATTTATTATTTAATTTGTTTACAGTTTGAAATGAACATGTCACATGTTGATATGAACAAAAGTTTCAAATGAAAAGGAGTAGTCGGAAAAGTAAATTTGTTACAACTAAGTATTAATCAACCATATATATTTAAATAAAAACAGGCAATACGTATATTTAAAAATAACAAAACACACAATAATACTGCTACATTTTTAAACAAATAAATAGTTAGCAATTTTGACAAAAGATTATTTTAAATTATGTGAAGAAATTTTTAAATTTATAACTACACAAAAAACTGTAGTTTTTATCACTTAAAAAAAATCTGAATATTTCTGCAGTCTAGTTTCAGCAAGTGCAGTTGCAGTGTTGCATACAATCCTGCAGGTGGCGCAGAGAAACAACAAAACCAGAGGTCTGTAAGGAGACTAAAGGAGTCCCACCTCATTGCATCGTCTCTGTTTGACTGTATTGCGTTTAACTGATATCCGAATGACAGGGAAATAACTCACCCTTCCCATTGCCGTTCTCCTCATCCTACAGATGACAGAAAGAGAAAACAAATGTCAAGAAGGAAAACTGGCAGCACAGCATGAGAAATGTTGGCAAACATTAGTAGGATCCTGTCTAGCGCTGCTGCTGTTGCAGTCGTCATGAGAAGGAATTTTACCAAGTGGTGATTCAGGGCTTACATCATGCAGGAAAACTACCTACCTCTATGCAACTGAAACATTTCCTAACACATTCTACATTTGTAGCACTGGAGGAGAACATCACATCGTCACCATTGGTATTAATTAACTTGAGTTTCCTGACAGCTGAAATCAAACCTCCTGGGAAGAACATGTTTGTTTTTAATGAGCTCTTAAAGCCCGATCATATGCAGAAATCGACTTTCAGGTTTGACAAGCTGGAGGTAAATGTGACATCATGCACTGCAGCAAACAAACACAGAGTGGAGATCAGATAGGTAGATCAGATCACCTACACACACACACACACACACCCACACACACACACACACACACACACACACACACACTTTACTGAGCTGAGTGGGCAGTTTGGAGTTCGAAACATGGTGGGCTGACTGCTGCCTGGCTTTATGCTGCGCTGAGTGGGCTCATTCCAGGCTCGGGAGACAATGCAGGGGGGTTTAGAGACAGAGAAAGGACAGCAGCTGAACCCAGAATAGAACTGGGAGTCGGGGACACGCACGGATGGACCAGTCCCAATTTGACCTCATCCGAAACCAAAATGGAGACAGCAAGAGGTGGCTCGGAGTGCATATGGTGCACTTAAAGAGCTGCTGCTGGGCTGAAACATTCACATACCAGTAGCCTACAAATGAGGGAGCTGTTCCTATTAAATAAGTTATTGCAGGTTTTACACAAAGGCTCGTCATTAAAAGACAAAAGGACATTGTTCTCTGAATTTTGTTTTACGTGTTTTATGTGTAAGTTCTCGACAGATGAAGAGGGAAGTCTGGATTTGCAACCAGATCTTGGACAAACTGAACAGAATGAATGGATGTAAGAAATGCTCAGAGTAGTTTATGTAAGTCTCAGGTTAAAGGGATGTATTCTGATCTAAAAAAAAAACATTTCAGGCATTTTGAATTAATGCTGAATTAAATATATGTTTGTGCTTTAAGTGCAAACAAGAATGCTAGTTTTATCAAAATTTAAACAACAAAAACCAGAGCTCTTATATATCTTTAAGGCATGTTCTGCATTTTTCCGTAAAATATACTCAAAAACAATGATATTTTATCTCATGTTAAAAGACCATAGTGGAACTCTGTGAATAATGCATCAGGAAGAAGATTCTTCATTTATAAGAACAAACTTGTTTCTATTAATTACATTTTTGTTAAGATATTAGCATGAAGGTATTTAGACTGCTTCATTCACATGTATAGGAGATTATTTTTTATGTGAAGAGTGTAACTATGTTCTAAAGCTGCATTTTTTGTGCCTTTATTTAGAAATGATGTGGATCAAAATCTGTAGTTTAAAATACCACAAGTTTCACATTTCCGATGCATCTTGACCCTTGAGAACTTACAGGATTAGAAAGACATTGGACCCCAACTGAGTAACACTTACCCTGAGCCTAATTGAACTTTATGGTAGGTAATTTGGGTAAACAAGTTCTCCAGATAAGAATAACGGGTCTCTGTGAGTCAGATTGCCCCAAAACACCATGTGACCTTGGTGTCCCTTGAAGCAGGGGACAGGAGGACAGAACCAGGGACAAAGGCCAGCAGTGGGCCCATTGTCTCGGCCCGACCTGGTACGTCCTGACAGACAGCGAGTGGTACCATGCTGCAACAACAGAACCCATTGAGTCTGGGCTCCTGTTTTCTGCAGCTGGTGGATGGTGGGGTGGAGGAAAAATAATAGACGTCTTGTTTCAGCTGGCTCACCCCACCCCAGCCTCCACATCCCTCAATTTCACATCTGGAGACGTTTGTGCCCGCACCTCAAAGAGCCAAATAACCACTTTGCTCACACAAAGGCTCACCCCCAGCCCAGAAAAAAAGAAAAAAAACATCAGGAAAAGCTTCACAGAAAATGAGAAAACAGAAATAAACAGGAGTAAAATCTGAAGGGATCTTCCATATCGTAAGAAGGATGAAAATCTGAGTAGCTTTATTGCCCTTTAAAGCCCATCAGCTGCTGGAATTTGTCTAATTAGTTATTTCAGTGTTTGTTTTATTCGACTACAACTGGATCTGCTTTAAATCTCAAACGCTACGGTCTTAAATAATGAGACCAAGCGAGCAACAAGTCTCACCCTGAGGTTGGTGTGCAGAGCAGACTCTGGAGGGTAAACGATGAAGTGGCGTAACGTGAAACCAAAACCCTGGGAGTTCTTATGGAGGACCAGCGTCCGGGGACCCTTCCAGCCCACGCCGACCCCCTCCCTTCCCGGCCGGGACGCCATCGGCGGCCGAGGGTTGTCACCTGCTGAGGAGTGACCATCCCTCCGCCCCTTAGCCTGTAAACACAAAAACAGGAACAGGTCAATCAAAACAAGAAAAAAAAAACAACTATATGGTGCTATTTATTAGCAAACTTGCTAATACATAGAGCAAAATGCTATTTATTTCACTTTTTTAATGTATCTGAAGACCGTTGAGAACTTACAAAATTAGTAAGATGTTAGAATTTACCTAATTGCAAAATACTTCCCTTCTGCTAATAAATAGAAAATAAAATGCTTTTTTCCAACATTTTATAATGCTGTTCACATTAAAATTACTAAAATATTTGTAAACAATTACAGAGTAATCTATCAGTTATTCTGATGATTAATCGAATAACAATTTCCCCCTTCTGTAGTAGCTACTTACGCCAGCAACAAAAAATCCATAAAGAGAAAATGCTGGTAAATAAACAATTCAGTTCCTTTTTTAAATAAGAAAATGTTTTGTTAGGTTTAGAACATAATTTCCAGTCTAACGTTTGAAGTATGTTTTATTTTAAAAGTGCAAAAATAAACATGAACTTTTAAAATTTATAAAGCAAACTTTATTTGAGGCATTAATAAACATTGCATTTTAGATAACACTCCACTTTCAGTAAAATTTGAAGTATGAAAAATATTTTTTCTATCAATATATTTCTAATCTATCTTTTACTATTTTTAAAATTATTTTTAGTCTTCTTGACCAGCAAGAATTGGCCTATGTCACATCACGTGAACAAACCTATTCAGGTTTGTTAGTTATATTTTCAATATTAGTGAAATATTAAAGTTTTGTGCACATTTGTAGCTATAGTTCTGGATTTGTTCAGGGGAAAAACTACAATAATTAACAGATCAAAGCACGAATGTCAAATCAAACACAGGAAACGGCACGTAAATCCTCCATACATTTGTTTCCATTATTAGCGCAAGCATTCCAGTTTTCCAGATGCAACACATATTCTGGTTTCTCTAGGAAGTACAAGGTGACTGCGCCCTGTGACATTAACCCTCAGCTGCTGGATTTTACATTAGCAGCTTCCTCATGAGCTCCTGAATGCATTTCATGTTCCGGTCAATCCCACATGCCAACCAACCCGAGAACAATAGACCATAAACACAATTTAGAAGGAGCGCTGCAATCAGGAAGCCCTCCAAGCTGCACAGAACCATGTCAGGAATCTGGGATTCCTTTTTAGATTGCTCTGACATAGGATTGAGGACAACAGGTCCAAACTTTTTCAGGTTTGGAGGAAGATTTCCACCCACTTTCCAAATATTTCATTCCTCCTGCTGAGTAAATAAGCAGAGTGAGCTCAGCTCACAGCCACATGTGAGAAGTCTCACCCTCATGCTGCCCTGAAGACCCACATCTGTCAGTCAAACACAATCACCTGACCAAACAGGGAAGGAGGGGATCTGTATACCCAAGGTCAAAGGTCGGATCTGCTGTGTGAAATACCAGAAAGGCGTTATCTGACTGCTATGACTTAAATTTTTTATTCTTTCTGGTTCTTTGCAAGATTGCAAACCTGAAAACAACAAAAAGTTTTCAATAATGGACACATTGCAAAGACTAGTGACACTGGAGACGAGGGCTGCAACTGAAGACTGCTTAGTAGCAACCCTAATTGATTATTCTGTCGATTATTTTGACAATTAATCAACTAATTGGATTAAAAAAACACGCCACATTCCACAGATTTTTAATTTAACCACTTAACTACTCTTATACAATAATAGAAATTCATTAAAAGATGCAAAAAAACAACAAATAATTAAATTCCTTTTTTCAATCAGAAAAACAGTTTTATTGCTTAAAATGCAATAAAATAGTAAATTTGAAGCAGGTGAAGCTAAAATGATGATACTTACAAGTTTTAGCTAAACATATTTTTCGACAAAGATGGGTTTTTTTTTATCACAAATGTAAAATGTGTATGTATTTTGTACAGATTTGGCCTGATTACTGCTCTGAATATGCTTTTTTTTCAGCAAATGGACATTTTTAACAATTAATCGATTACTACATGATTAATCATTTCAGTTCCACTGGAGATTCTTAAGAAAACTGACTAGTGTTAGCTCATTCTTTCAATACTAACAGCTATGAGAATGTTTTCCAGTTCATCACAGGATCATGACAGACAGTTATGCAAGCATACAATCACACTGAAAGCCGATGCAAAATGAGAAATTGCAGGTGAGATAATACCTGGACAGAACCAATGCAGCGCATAAGGAGAACATCAAAACATTATCCCTTATTGAGTTTTGCATCTGTGACCTTTCTGTTCTCCATATAGTGCAAATTAACCACTTTTTGATAGTCATTTCTCCACTTTAATAACAAAACTATAAACACGGCCAATTACGGCTTTGAAAGACAGGGACACACAAATAATAACTTTTCTATGTTCTTCTAAAATACCTGCTACAATTACAGTTAATCTATACATTTGCACAGTTAAACGTATATCATCTCTCTGCAAACTGTTTATTTTCTTTCATCCAAGTCATTTAAAGACAACATCGACTCTCAACAACTTCAAACATCTGAAATCATAAGATCAAAAGAACAAGACGGATATTTTAAACTTTTTTAATCCCACCAAGCTACAAATCAGCAGCGAGTAAGTAGCACCTCGTTTCACAAATATCTCTGATTACTGTGCCTTGATATGAAAAGGTATGTTCTTTGCTCCATGCATCCAATTTAAGATACATTCGGTGCTTATATGAGGGATCTGCAGCTCCTCCTCCTCCACTCCACAGTTACTTGCTCGTGAGCTCTGGATCATTGTCCCGCTGCATAATCCAATTGTGTTAGAGCTTAAATATAGCCGGACATTCAGGATTTTCTACCGGAGAAGAATTCATGGTTACATCAGATGTAGAAAGTCCTCCACCATCAAAATATCTGACAGTTAAGGTTTTCCTTTTCTAAAACCCTCCACAAAGTTCTGTTTTTGACTCGTCAGCTCACAAAACATTTGATCAAAAAATCTTGGGTTCTATCTGGGTGTTTTTGAACGCTCAATGTTTTCTTTTCTGTTTCTTTTAGTAATGGATTATTCAATCGATTATTTTGACAATCGTATAAGAAATGGCACATTCTGCTGATTTTTCATTTAATCACGTAAACCTTTTTATACAGTATACATTAAAAGATGCAAATGAACAAATAATTCAAATTTTTTAACAATAAAATAAAAAAAATGATTGACTGAAATGTAATAATATAGCATTCCTTTAGTGTACACTTGATTAAATGTAAAAATGTCGGCTTGACTTAACATAAACACGATGTAAGGCTGACCTGGTGATTATTTATGGATTAATTGATTAATAATTGGATAGTAATAACTGGAAATGTTGCAGAATTTGAACCAGGTGAAGCCACTTGAGGAGTTCTGGGTAGAACATATTTACAGACATGTTAAATGTATGTAATGTTTTTTTTTACAGTTTTGGATTAATTTCTGGATTCTGGATAAATTATCACAGGTAATTTATGAATTAATAAGAGGAAACTGCATTTTCACAGCGATACAGGTCTTAAGTAAAATAATTACTTGAAAACATATTTTTGTGTTTACTCAGGTTATCTTTATCTGATATAAAAATTCGTCTTTTGATAGGAAAATGTAACTATTTTTATGCAACTCTAGGGTTAAGTATTTATGTTTAATCTAAGCGAATGCTAAATTAACTCGGTTTTGTAATGGTGGTTGATTCATTCATCTAATCTATCTAATTTATTCAAGTTAATCATTTTTCAGAAGCTAAACATTAATGCCACTATTTTGTTTGTAATGTGAGAATTTTTGCTAATTTTTTTATTGTTAGAAAGACAATGACCCTTACAGCCACTTTCTACTTCCTATAAATGCTAAAACCATCAGCTAAAACACACACATGTGGCAGGTTTGTGTGCCGCCACACAACAACAGGAAGTGCCTGGCTTGAGACAGGAAGTGGAACAACCAAGAGCTCCTATAAATATACTCTTCATCGTTGAGGTACTTCCCATTCCTTCACTCCTCTTTCTTCCTCCTTCCTTCCTCTCCTCCTCGCCCCAACCTCCTCTTCCTCCCGCTCAACATGCGAGTTCATGCAGTGGAAATCTTTCACCACACAATTTCTTTTCCCTCTACTTTTACGTTCCATTGAGGAAAAAGATAAATGCAGGAAAAGATTTGTTTGCAGATTTGTGTTGGGGAACACATAAATGTCTGCATATTTCCGAATTCGACTCCCATAAAATGGAATATTTCAAGCCTGGCAGTCTAAACAATGGAGCGTGAGGCCTGCTATTTTCTCTTAGAGGAATGCAGAGACACATGAACAAGTGTGAGCGGAAGAATCGATTGAATCAAAGCGATAAGAGAAAATGAAAGAGCAGCAAAGGAAGAAAAGAGGAAGAATCGAACCGAATTCCTCAGAAGGAGCGGTTTCTGGTTTGGACGAGTCAAAACACACGCCGACATGTCACAGGGAGAGAGTGAATGAGACGGATGAGGATGAGGAAGAGGAGGAGTATCGTGCTTCAGCAGAGGGACAGGCTCCAGCAAGCTAGTTTCGACCACATGGCTCCTCCCGGCGCTGGGAATACCAAAACCCTGTGATTACCCAAAACACACGGGGTCTGACCAGGTCTGGACTGAATCCCACTCGGCTGCTCTGGACCGTGTGGGCTGCGTGTTCCTTTTCGGATAATCGAGTCTGCAGCTGACCTTTCCGCCCGCCCTCCTCCCTCGGGCCGGATAAACACCTCTCCTGTCACCTCTCACCTTCTGGTTTAAGAAAAGCCACTCAGACACGCCGACACGGTCCGGCTACTTCAGGAAAGGACATTGTGTTTAACGAAGAATGTCCATGGAGTTTGTTTTTTTTAAAGAATTTTTTCAATCTTTTCAATGTTGGGTTCCAAAACAGGCTTGAGGGGAACACTGAGAAAGAAACATTTTCTTCTCTGAGTTTAAATCTAACTCAGAGAGAAAAAAATCTCGTAGTTTCTTCTCAGAGACGAAACTCAGAAGGTAAGATTACCTGGTATCTTACCTACAGATGCCATATTAGTCTTCCTTGAACAGGTTAGCATAGGTTTATGGGTTATACAAAACACGTTCATTACATTTTTTGCACAAAATCATTCTTAAACATTGACACTTAAGGCCTCTTGTCACTTTAAACCTAAATCAGCTGCTGCTGGCCACGCCCCCCCAACTCAACATTTATACTTGCCGGTGAAAATGGCTGCAAACAGATGCGCAATTACACAACCGTATGTCTTTGAAAAGCAGAAGTGGAGCCTCCTGCATAACCAATAAGAATGCAGCAAAAGGTTTCTGGATGGTAAGTCAACAACAAAGTACTGGTCTTTTCCTAGAGATCAGCTTGGGTTGCTAGGTAACGGGCTGGACTTCACTGGGGTTGCTAGGTAACAGGCTAAGCTTCACTGGGGTTGCTAGCTGATGGGCAGTGCCTGCTAATTTGTTTTTTTTTTTGAAGTGCCTAATTTTCCAGACACCTAAAAACATAAATTTTTCGTCAAAAACCACATTGGTATGTTTTTTTGAGCGCTAAAAAAAAACAAAAACGCTCATAAACACTGACACCAGGTACTAAAATAAAAAAACATTGGTATGTTTCTTAGTACAATTCTCTGTGGAAATCCATTCACAAGTGATGATGTCATCACAAAAACACACTACAATGGAAAACAACCAAACATGCAGAGTAACCTGTATTGCCACACATGAGTTTAGTTTTGTTGGTACACAAAATAGCGGCCAGAGAATACCCTGCAGTAGTTTCTGCTCCTGACATCAATTACAAAGCATGAAATTACAGATTATGACCTAAAAATACAATAAAGAAAGTATAAATTGTTTTATTTCCACGAAATCAGCACAGATTCTAAACTTTAAAATTGCTGAAAGTGATAAGAATGATCTATAATCTTCCTAAACTCCAGAAACAAAAGGATTTTATACGAGTAAGAGGCTTTTCTGGTACATGATCGTATCAAAAAGCTGAATTTACAGTCATCAGGAGCCGTCCTGCTGAAAACCCAGCAGAACAGAACAATAATGCTCTTTTAAACAGCTGAGAGCTGCAACCTGTTTGAAAAGTAGAGCTTTAACGGGCCGCTGTATCTGCTGATGAGCCATTAATCCGGACGGCGCGGGCAGAGCAGAGGAGAAAAACGCAGATGGCAGCGTCACGACTTACCGGCCACACAGAGGGAGAACTCCTCCACCTCGGCACGTCCAAACGCATCCTACGTCCCGACAAGGTGATCCATGACTGGACCAGAGGCAGTGGAGGATTCAAAATATCCTTCTCAATGCACCTGTATGTCAATAAGTGTTCAAAAACTAGTTTAACCCATTTGACTGTCCAATCAGGCTGGCAGGTGATGATGCAACATCAGTTAAACAGGGTTTTCTACTCTGTGGGTAAACATGCAGCTTTCCTGTTGTTCAGTTGATACATGCCAGCCTTGGCTATTTTGACTCAAACCTAAAAGTCTAAGTGTTTCCAAGAAGAGCTGCAGATTTAGAATAGGTTGGTTGGACAGTGGGCAGAGGCACACATGGTGCATGACGCAGGTTTAAATACAGCAGAGACTTTTTCCTCTGGTCAGGAGAAAAGAAAAAAAAAAACAGCTGCAAAAGCATTGTTTGCTTTTGTTTTAAGTCAAACATCTTCAATCAAAAAGAAAAATGTTTGGAATAAAATCCAGAAATCAGACAGGCTTTTTTGCTTACAGATTTTGCATTAAAAAAAAAAGAAAATAATTAGATAAATTGTGTGTAAAAGGAGGGAAAATGGAGGAAGTTGTATCAATATGAATAAGGAAGACCAATAATCTACCTCTATGCCAGGCTGGCTAACATTTTCAGTACAATTTCTATCAAAATATTAAAGTGAGTTCTGATTGTCCAAGCAAAACCGACAAAATCTTAAAAGTTTGACAGAAAACCTCAAGAAAACCAACAAAATTTATTTGATTGGAATTAAAACAGTTTAGAGATGAACTGTATGGCTTTCTGCCCAGAGCAGCACATCATAACGGGCGCCACAAAATGTGTCTTAAATGGCAAATGACTCAGCTGTAAGACACTGTTAAATTAAAGGGCATTTTTTTGTCTTTTAAACTATCTAGTCTTTTTAAAATCCTGAAGATGATAAAACTTAAGGAAGATTATTCAGCACTGAACTGGAATCCATTTAAACGCTCATATTCTCTCCGTTTGACCTTAAAGAAAGACTGGAACTATTCCTGACAAAACCGCAGTTCACTGAAAATATAAAGAAATGAAAGATGAGTTGAGACTTTTTCCATTGTAAAAAAAAAAAAAAAAAGACCAAAATCCATCTCCAACATGAGCCTGTAAGCCTTTTTTTAGCCTTGCATAAAACGACCTGACTCCATTCTATAAAACTTAATTCCAGATCAGGTTTATTATAATTAAACTTGAGGGTTGTTTTCTTTCCACAATTTTACTTCTGTTTTTATTACACTGACCTCAAACCAAGCAGTTACAGTATTTTTCTGCCGTTCACACATCATAGGCGTTTTGGTGATATTATAAACACGAAATTCCAGACTTACGCAGAATCTGTTAACTTTAACGGCAACTGCAGCAGACGGAGACGGAAATTGTGCTTCTTTTTAACCTTCAGAGAAAATGAAACACATTTCTTGTTTATCCGGGAGAACAAACATCGTATACAGTGAGTGTTTGTCTCCTGCCCCCACGCTCACATTCCTGTTTGTGGCATTTCTTAACAGTCAAGGATGAGGGGGATGGTAACAGAGAAAAAATAAAAATAGGTAGAAAAGGGGAAGTAATATTCCACATGAAAAATGAAATGACAATGAGATAAAATAGTGACATAAACACCCCAAATTTTTGGAATATCTTGGCACATCTTGCTCCTTTTATGACAAAAGGTAACCAAAAGTGGCACTTAAGCTCTCCCTTCATCATTCGTTAGACGCTAATTAGAAGAAGGTCAACAAGAATCACACACATAAACTCTATGATAGGAAGACTGATTACTACCTATCTTTAAAACTGAATTACATCTTGGAAATCCACCCTCAAACACAAATGAAAAAGTCAAGAAAAAACATTAAAAGAAGGAAAAATTTGCACTTTTTTTTGCTGCAAATGTTTAAGCGGTGAAGAGTTTCAAGCCTTGAAGCAGCGAGGTATGACGTCGCTCTGCCAGGTAACGCCGAGAGATTAAGCAACCTGTCAGCAGCTGAGCGCTTAAATGACTCCAAACAATGAAGTTACAGCAACGCTGCTGACATGCACAACTGACAAACCGCATGCAGTGGTTTCCAAAGAATACGCAGCTCTTCTCAGAGTTTGCAAAGCTAATTCTGAGAATAAAAACAACATACCTCCTATATTGTTTCTGGTTATAGGAAACCGGATGACACCTGCTTATTTTAACGCTAAAACAAACAACTTGAGGATTAAGATGAAGGAAAATGTCACGTTAGTTATCCGATGGATTTGAAAAGTTAGTGAGAGGTCTTCACCTCTGTCTTTACCATCAAACTAAGAGACAAAAACATCAAATCTTACCAAATATTTTTGATCTAGTTTCAAGTTAACATATCTTAGTACACTTGAAATAAGACAAAACCAACTTAAAAGATAAAAGAGCTTGTTTAAGATGATAATTCCTCAATATTGATGAAGTAATATCTTGTTATAAGTGACATAATTTGCCAGTGGATAGTACTTATTTTTATAAATATTGAGGTATTACCGGCTTAAAACAAGCTCTTTTATCTTGCTGAAAAGTTACTTGTAAGTTAGTTTTGTATAATTTCTTTTGTAAACAGATTTGGTGTTTTTGCATCAGTCTACATAATGATTTTTCAACCCATTTTAAGTCCAGGAGAGAAGATAATCTGTTTTTTAGAGAAGAGCATTCATCAGAAGAGAATTCTGAGTTTTCTCAGCAGATTAAAGTCATAATTTTAAAATTAAAGTCATAATTTTAAGATTAAAGTCAGATTTGTGGGCCTTATGTTCTTCTGCAGTTTTGTATCCTTTACAGTATACAATAAGAATGACAGTAAAAGTAGCTGAATTAGTATAAATGTTTTTTACAGAAAGTAGAAATTAAAATTGCAATAGGTTGTGTAAATATCTCTCTGCGTTTGTCTTGCTGAAGGTAAATTGAAAGCTTTTATGTGAAAGCTTTAAATTAACCTACAACTATTCTTGTAACCCAGTAAGAATAGTTGCAGGTCTATTGGAGCTAATGATTTACTTGTTTAGTAAATAAATAAATATGGAACAGAAACCCAAACACCAGCCTCAGCCTCTGGCTGACCTCTCCTCACCCTGAGCTGATGTGAGTTTTGGCCGGGTGAAGCCGGTTCGGCGTGCAGCGTTGGACTCGTCGCTCCGTGGAGAACGGCCACCCAAATGCAGCGCGGCTCTGGCGAGCTGCAGTCCACCCCCACCGGGTTCTGGAAGCTCCAGTCCGACCCGGCTGGCGCGGAGCATGGGAGCATAGCGGCAGGCATCTGTGCACCGAGTTCAGTCAGACCCACATCGCTCACCACCACCATGGACCGCTCGGCTATCAGCACCGAGTCGAGGACAGAGTCCAGACGCAGAAATGGATTTCAGGTGAAAGTTTCCTCTTCCAGTCATTCACTCAAACAGTCTGGACTCCAATCCATTGCCTCAGGAAGTTTAATCCCACATTTTCCACACCAGATCTGTTGGATCATCAGAAGGCTGAGGTTCTGGGCAGCAGATGGAGGAATGTGTGTGTGTGTGGCATCAAAGGTAGGTCTGGTTTCAGAGAATAACTGGCAGCGTCCCTCTCACGTCGGTGTCCGGTGATGTTCTGCAAACTGCTGTCCCAGAGGGCTGGACTCTGCGTCTGTCCTCCCTCCCACTGCCCTCTCTCTCTCTCCACTAACCTCCCTCTGTATCTCCACTTCCAAACAAATCACTTCATCTCACCCTCATGTCAATCCCAATCTTCTGTTTACTTGATGTAACGAGAATCAGCCATCCAAACCTTTTTCTCTTATCTTTTGCTTTCTGTTACTTCTTTCCTGGTGTTTGTTTCCTTGAATGTATCCAAACTGGTCTGACAGTCATCTGCAGACAAACAACGGCAAAACTTTCCAAAAAAGCATCAGACATTTGGAATGAAGACTGAAACGGAAAAAGATGATATCTCCGTGGTGGATCCATGCCGGTGCTGCGCTGTGTGCGCAGTGACAAAACTGTGATCTCGATGCTAAATTTCACAAAAGCCGGCACTGCCTCCTCCGCCTCCTCTCCACTCAGAGGAGAGGCAGACACTGGGGAAAAAAAGAGAAAGAGGCCAATTTCCAGCACAAAGAGAAAAGAAAACATTTGCCCCTGCATTTGTCTTCTTTAGGTTAAGAGCGGAAAATAAAGAGGAGGGAGGATAGCAGCGAACATGGATAAAGAGGGAGCAACAAAAGCTGCTGAGAATAAAGCAACTGCATGTCAACATGACCCACTCACTCACATTCCTGTTTTAAAAATACTGGCACCTCAACCTGAAACCAGATGTTTACGTCCACCAATAAAAAGGCAGAGCGTGTAGCAAGTTTACTCAAATTATTTCTATTATCCAACTGCCACTATGAGAGAAATATTGCTAATTACGTTCTTCAAAGTCAAATGTTTACATAAAAGATTAATAATATGCTGTAAAAATCTTGCCAAGTAATTTTGATCTAGTTTCTAGTGGAAATATTGTATCACACTTGAAATGTGACAACACTAACTTAAAAGTAACTTTTCAGCAAGATATAGGAATTTGTTTTAAGTCAATAATTCCTAAAATATTGGTGAAAAAGTCCTACTTCCATTAGTAAATTATTTCACTTATGAAAAAAATGTGTCGACATAAGTGACATTTGGAATGAAGACTGAAACGACTGAAATGTTCAACAATTTGACAAATTGTTGAACAAATTTTTGTACGATTTTAGCACGTTTTTTCTGAATAAAGAAAAAACGTGAGAAAAACATTGATATGTACTTTTCTATACTGGTCATTGCTGCACTAAATCTGTCAGGAAAAACGCAAACGTGGAGTTCTCAGCAAACTGCCAGGATTCCTGGACAGGCGCGAGAGCGGCCTACAGGTGCCCAAGTCGCTGCAGACACCCCCGCCTATTAGCACTTGTCACGTCCACTAACAGGGAGGTTAGACAGGTTTCACCTGCCACACAGCGGGACAAGTACCCACTTGCCTGCAGAGGTCCGTCAAACACACTGACTGTACCCTCTAGGTATGTTGCACGGCGTCAAAAAGGGAAAACACAGCAGGTTCAGACGGCTTGCTCTCCGTGATGGGGTGAAACGTTAAAGAGCAGTAATCTGATCGCTGAGGAATAACAGGAATCCAAACATCTGTGAAAAGTAAGGCGTCGGTTTCAGCTTACTGTAAGGAGTTTGTTGTTATTTACGCTCAGTGTTAAAGCCTCCCAAACAGAGACGGCAAAGCCTGATGGTGATACTGGACAATATAAACACTAATTTTATACCAAGATGGACTCTTGGATGACTTCTGAATAATTGGTTACAGTAGATTTTATTTCCAGAACATTGAATATTACAGTTTTCAAATTTGTGTTGGTTTTCACAAAAAATCTAAAAAGTTTACAAGGTGTATTTTTTCTACACTGATGCTCATAAGAGTGACATGTAAAATAATACATTGCTACATATGTTTCCGACAGCAGATTGACATTTGTTTTGCTTACATATAATATTATATGAGGCTAATAAAAATGCTTTTAATAGCAGAACATACTTCTGTATAGTAAAAGCAGAAGTTTGGTGGGGATTTCTGAAACTGTTTGAAACAGAAGCTAAAATGTCTGCATAAATCACAAGTCAAAACTATGGGGTACCACAAGGTTCCTAGTTGGGCCCACTAGATCATTCATTCATTTCATTATACCTCCTACCAGTAATGTGCAAATGTCATTCAGCTGCATAAGATTTCTTCAATTTGGTGTTTTTTAACTCTCTTAACTATAGGGGTACATAAAGCAGTTTAAAAATGTTTAAAAACTGAAATATACTCTAAGAAGATGGAGTGATCAGTGACCTGTTGAGGATAGTTCCTCAAATATGATTAGATATTAGTCATTTGAGTTCTGCTATTAAGTCAAACTTAAAGAATTTGGGTGCTGTTTCCGACAAATTAACCAATCAGTATCTATTCTGGGTTACTCAAAATAACTCATTCTGGTCATGCGAGAAACAGGAAAACAGGAACTTGAGATTCCTATTCATGGTTTTCCTGTCATCTAGACTTTTGTAATGCACTTTTTCACACGTAACCAACACCTTCAGCTGGTCCGAAACTCTCCAGTAAAACTTGACGTCACTCCTGTTTCACTGTCTTTGCTCTGGCTAGCTGGTCATTTTAAAATCCAGATGCTAACTTTCCAGGATGTTCAAGCTTTTTACTGTATTACTAAAATGTTAAACTACAGAAGTCAAAATCTACTTGAAGTCCCTAGATTACAAACCAGATAGAAAACTCCTTCCTAGACGCCTACTTTAGTTGTTGTATTGTCTTCAGAGTCTTGAAGCTTTCTTTTTAAAACATAATTTTCTTTAAAGTGTTTTGAAATTACTTTTCTATTTTTATCAGGTTTTAATTTTCACGCACTTTGCGATTTCATCAGTGCAAAGTGCTACATCAACAACACATACTGACTTAATATCAGAGGACATGTAGCTTAATAGCTTGAAACGTTGAGTCATATGATGCTCTTGGCTTGTAATGCTTGTATGAGCTAACCTGGCTTCTTACCACAAAAATGAGCAAGTCCCACTAGTTTTCTCCACTTGTACTTCAAAGAAGATTAAGTTGTGTGTAATTTCTTTCCAAAAATCAGGTTAAAACATCAATATCAAATGACATGCACCAAAAAACAATGATAGCTAGTCGCTAGCAATGGCTAACCAGGCATGAAAGTAGTAACTTCTTTCTCTAATTCAATAATAACATGATGCTGTATACTTTACAAGATTATTTATCCATGCACACATTCACAAATACTTAAGGTCAATTTAGAGAAACCAGTTAACCTAACAGTCATGTTTTTGGACTGTGGGAAGATACTGGAGTACCCTGAGAGAACTCATGCATACACAAGGAGAACTAGAGCAAATTCCATGCATATAGACCTGCAATAGTCTCTTTAGTAAATTAATTAAAAAGTATTTATTGTGGCAAAACAAAAAAACATTTTTTTCTAGGTTAAAAATTCCACCTTATAAGTTAACACTGATTTTCTCGTGTTATTGAAGTACTTCATAGAGTACGTTTTCTCTAACACCCACCTATATAAACTAATACGCAAAAAACCCCAGTGTGCGCATATTCACACAAACAGCCCACACGTCTCACTGAGTCACAGCTGGGTATAAATACCCAGAGCTGTGTAATTATGGCTCCTCTTAAATTCAGAAGCCGAGGGGGTTCTCTTCTCTCTCTGCGGTTCAGACCAGAGGAACCGCCCTGCTGGGTCGCCATCCAGGCAGGATTCTTTTCTTTCAAGGAGAGAAATGTGAGAAACAAGGATAGGAACCAAGAGCAGAAGAGGGATCACGATGGGCAAGGCAATATGGCTGAAACATAAAATCACAGATTTTGTCCCTTAAAAAGAAATTAAAATATTTTCAAAAAGTGGATTTTATTTAAATCATTCCTTCTGTGAGTTGTACTTGAGAATTAGCCCGAGGCTATGAAAATGTTTCTTTAATCACAAAAATATAGTCACAATATTAGCAGATAAAAGACGCAATTATACAAAAACAATGTCTTTATATTATGAAAAAAAGTAATTTTAATGAGGAAAAAAACTGGATTATTTTTGTGTTGGCGTTCTTACAGAATTACTAAAATAATGCTACCTAGCCGCTAGCAACAACTAAACATGTTAGCAAGCTTTTCTTATCTGTCCTTGAAAGGTAAGCACCAAAACAAACAGCGCTAGCTAGTCGTTAGCTACAACTAAATTTCTTAGCAAGCTTTTTTTTATCTGCCCTCAAAAAGTAAGCAACAAAAAATAATACTATCTAGCCATTAGCAACAACTAAAAATGTTAGCAAGCTTTTCTTATCTGCCCTCAAAAGGTAAGCACAAAAAAATAATGCTAGCTGGCCATTAGTAACAACTAAATGTAGCCCTGTGCTATATTTTGGGTTCATTCATTTCAATTCATGTGAACGTTAAATATTTAAAAAAGGTAAAAATGTTTAAAAACGTTTTAAAAGCAATTTCCAAACACTAGTAATATTCCTATGTCTAATGCCTTTGTTTTGTACAATTTTGTATTTTATTTCTGTATTTAATAATTGCCAAATTATTTCACTAATTTCTAATTGGTTGAGGAGACTGACCCCTGAACTGTTGTGCAGTTGGAAGGGGAGGGGAAAAAGTGCGAGTTCGACAGAGGGTGGTGAAGGATATGGTCAGCTCGGTTGTTCCTCCCAGTTAGCATATGCTAAACCAAACCTTTTCCAGGCTAAGGAAAGGCATCTGCAGTCAAGTGTTCGGCCAGGACATTTATTAAGGCAGTGGACTTTAGTTATGTGCG
>CAEFZY010013036.1:0-46580 GCA_903066815.1 Brachyrhaphis roseni
GGATGGATGGATGGATGGATGGATGGATGGATGGATGGATGGATGGATGGATGGATGGATGGATGGATGGATGGATGACTTGCATTTCAGTGGCGTACAGATACAATATTATATAAATAACTTCCCAGCAGATACAATGCTTCACACCTAAGCCAGGCTGTCATTGATGTTTTGGGACGTGGCAAAATATTCTGTGATTCACTCACTTCAGCATGGCAAATGCTTAAAGTGGCTTCAATGGGAGGGCAGTCCAACCTATTTCTAAATAATTCAGCTCATAACTATTTGATCACTAACTCATAGCCTACGTATAAGACACTAAACATTCACAGTTAGTAGAAACAGCAACATGGCAGAAAGAGTAATGTATGTTTGACTAAATGAACCTTTATCATGTTTATCATCTTGCTACGTATGTTAGATCCAACAAAATACCTGGCAAGATAAGAAAGTGTGCAGAAGCTTTATGTAGCCACATGCTATCACGTGACAGAGGAAATAAAATAGAAACACCAACAATGAAAAGTGAAAGCTCCTTTTCTTCCTGTTACCTGCTGACCTAAATGGAAAGACATAAAACGTGTTACTGTACTGACTGCTACAACAACACATATAGTGGAATATACAGTGGTCAGTAGCAAGAACACAAATTGTCATGCTTTCACAAAGCAAAAGATTGTTTGCCAATGCACGATAAAGCATTTAGCTTAGTGTAAGACATTTTCAAAAGCGTAAAACAATAAAACCAGCAGAAAACATTTTATGAAGATTCAAAGCATTCAGTCGGTCCAATTCATCACAACAAATATTTTTAAATCAGTTCTTTATTCTATCATGGTGAAATATTTCCTCCTGACCAGAAGCGTTAACCATTTTCTCAGCAATTAAAAACCAGAGAGCGTTGCTAACTAGAGCGCTGTGATTTTAGTCGTGGTTTCTCATTTAAGTCTTGAGTGCCATTTCTTTCCTTTCATCTCTCTGAGCAATAATGAACCACAAGCCGCTGCTGTTCCTACTTTAAAGGAGCTACACAACACATTCTCAACTGCATGAATATGGAGGGGAAAAAGGAAAACCGTGCTTCATGTTTTTTTTACAGAATAAAAGAAACAAGCCTGCGGGGAAATTCTTTTCAAGTCCTCAGCTCATGAATCTCCCAAAGAAATATTTCAACAACAGTATATTTTTTGAGCCGGGAAACTATGTACTCACCTGTAGTCAGATCAATAAAGAGGAGGAAACCCAAGGCATTTAGATAGAACCTTTACATTGCTCGATGCAAAATCGTAATCTAAATGTTCCCGTTATGGTAATACGGCTATAACCCTGCAGGAAAACAGCTGAGATTAGGCTTGTGTGAGCATTCAGTGCTTGTACAGTCAGCCGAGTGTGTCATGTATTCAGCCCTGAACAGATAACTGTTCTCCCAGAATCTGCCCGAGCGCAGCAGCATGATGGACCGGAAAAGCTGTGCTCAGCTACTTCTGCATCTAACTGGCTCAGTGGGTGTTACCCAGAGAAATTTAAACAAAGTTTCTGTGCTCAGGACTTCTTCACTGCATTGTAAATAAAATCTGTTCAACGTGTTTTAGG
Source organism: Brachyrhaphis roseni (assembly GCA_903066815.1). Taxonomy (NCBI): domain Eukaryota; kingdom Metazoa; phylum Chordata; class Actinopteri; order Cyprinodontiformes; family Poeciliidae; genus Brachyrhaphis; species Brachyrhaphis roseni. The sequence continues at coordinate 1,594 of CAEFZY010013036.1, forward strand.
AGAAAAACAAAACAAGTAAAAAAACGCAGCCTCCAGCCAATGTAAAGGGCCCTGACCATCGAAAAGCAGAGATTAGTAAAATATGCATGATGGGGGGGAGGAAAAGCTTCTTGCCATAACACACACAAACGTGGGCCTACTTTGGCACGGCGCATGAAACATTGATGGTGGCAGCATTCATTCGGAGGTGCAGCAGCTCAACCGCTGGATGGAGTTTATGTCTAATTTTGGACTGCACCCAAGAGACCTGAGCTCTCAGAAATAAAGGAGCTGGGCTGTTTTACTTTAAAACAAATGCGTTTCGCATGCAGCACTGCATGTGGGTATTTATCTATATGGGAGCATTTATGCAGCCCACAACGCACAACTTTAAAACTGAAGGGCTTTTTAGGTTCTTAAAACCACAAAAGTGTTACAAATTCATGAAGATGACTGAGCCATAGTTTAAAATCTAGGTGACAAACCTAGAAATCTCCATAACTACAAGAACTGAGAGCTCTGCACTAAGTAGATGATGGTGTAATGTAATAAATATCAAGATATTATCAAAGTATGTCAGCTGACCAAATAGTCACTCAACCTGCACAATGTTTTGTGAATATACAGTAAAGGCAATATGATATATATATATATATAGACGATATATTCTTTCAGAAATGATCGTGGTAAAAAATAATGTTGTTTTAAAACTATTTTAACAAACTGAAGCTTTTTATTGTATAATAATGCAAGTACGGCCTCCCAAAGTTTAATAAACTTTCATTTCTAAAGAGCATTAAAGACTGTGACTGAAAGACATTTAAAATATCCAAAATAAAAAAACAAAACAACAAAAAATGGACACTTGAAGTCTGTAAGCAAAATTGCCCTTCAAAAAAAAGGGCTGGTTGAGATGCTTGTGCCTTTTGTCAGCCGGTGTTTGGTAGAAAGAGAGAGAGACATGAGAAAAACAATCATGCAAATGGAAGTTATCGAGCTCGTTTTAATTTATCATGCGATTAATTGATTTATTGCTTATTGTGACAGGCTTAAATGCAGTCACTATATACCAAGTATTGTGTGCTCACACTCAATCCAATGTAATGTAATAGCTTCACCCGAGATGCTAAATGTCTCAGAAACAGCTTGAATCACAGATGATAAGATGAAGAGGGAGGAAAATTTTGAATTTTCTCTTTATGCAACAAATATAATTGCAGTATTAACAAAAATATCATGTTTTTAGATCAATCAGCCCAGAAATCATTGAATTCTGTGATGTTTTGAGTCGTGCATCGTTTTAGTAGAGAAGATAGAACTGACACAGCAAGTGAAAACATAATTTTTGACATTTTTAGTGAAGAAAAAATGTAATGGGTGATACACAAACTACAGAGCTCAACCAGGTCCGACCCTCAAAAAAAAAAAAAAAAAAAAAGAGGACTTGTAAAGTTTTGAAGTAGTAGCAGAAGTGAAAATCTGCATCACCACAGGTGGGATGAGGAGGAATCCTTCCCTGAACCCCTGACTCTGACTGAACTCTGGCAACGGAGAAAACACTCCTTCAAAGACAAACAAACAGCGCACGTCTTTTAATTTCTCATCAACTTTCACAGGTGAGAAGCACAATGTACACTCAGTCATAAGCAGACAGACATCTCCTCTGCCTGTCAAAGATCTGCTGTAATGAACACGAGGATCAAATAAAAAGGCGTCACTGCGAGATTTAGAAGAAAAGCTGACAAGCAGTTCGTTTCTCCCAATCTGCCTGAAAAACACACACACATCCCAGCAGAAGTCCCGCTGATGATACACACACCACAAAGAAAACCATTGTTTTTAATCTCCTTGTTACAGTTTATCAGCTGACTTTGATAGCACTCTCTCAACACACACACACACACACACACCCCAGCAGAGCTGGGAAAACAAACACTCTTCTGATCTGCCCTCCTCAGGAGAGCTTTGCCGGCTCTCCGTTAACCCTCCGCCTATCTAGACAAGAGTCGACCTGGAAATGGAACAAAGGCCCGGATCCTCGCTCCACGTCAGATCGGACACACACACGCGGAAAAAGACTCGGTTTCCTTGCTTTGCCACTGATATGTTCCCATTTTTCCAAAGCTGCATTGATCTGATTGTGGCGTCGGTCTGTAAGCAACGAGCTCGTCGTCAAACCATTAACCGGAGGCTGAAAGAGCTCCACTCCTGTCAATAAGGATTTAACCTCACCAATGAATTCAGACGCTAATCATGCCGAGAAAAATGCCTCATGCTGAGATTCCAATTACCTGCTCGATACTCGCAAGGACAGAGGTTATGTAAACAGGAGTGGGGGCGAGGTAAAAAGAAAGAAAAAAGAAAAGAAACAATTATTGGCACTTCTAATTAACACAGAGGAGGTAGATGAGTCAGTGACTCGGCACTTAGGAGGAGAAAAACGATGGAAACTTTACCAAACCCTACGCACAAACACTTTTTGTGTTGTTTTCCTTATAGCTTGACACCTGAAGAGACCGTGCTTCATTCACGGGCCTACTTTGCTGTTAGGAGTGAAAATGTCGGCCTGAAAAGTCACATGTAGCCGTGAACAAATGACCTGTGTTAAGGAGGGGTAATTGTCTTTTTACAGCAGCCTCTAAATCTCCCCGCGCCCTCCTCTGGCTGACTCTGGTTGCCTAGCAGCAGATGTCCTCGACTCCATTCTTTTGTTGTTTTTTTTACTGACGAGAAACAAAAGTCAGCTCTTTTTTATATATTTCTTTATTTAATCGCTCCGGTAATAGGCAGCACTATCAACATCTAACAAGGGATGCTGGGGGAAAAACATTCATTCTAAACAAACGTGGAGTTGAAACATTTGTCATCATCATCTGGGGACCAGAACCGAGTCGTTTATTTCAGCAGAGAGTGAGCATGTGTGCGAGTCTTCGCTTACCTGACGCCATCTGCATGTATCCGGCCAGGGTGCAGATCCTCCGCTCGCAGCCGCCGCCGGGCAGGAAGATGGTGATGATGGCCAACAGGGAGCTGACCGCCAGCAGGGCGCAGCCTCCTGAACACAGCACCGCGCTGGTCTGAGGGACACAACGAGACGACTTCATGTCAGAGAGAGGAAATCCCACCACATGTTTACCTCTTTCCCTACTGGAATATACTTACACTGCAAAAACACAAAGTCTTTAAAAGTACTTTTATCTAGTTTCTAGTACACTTGAAATAAGACAAAGTACGTGGGTTTGTTTTAAGTTAGTAATTCCTTAATTTCAGTAAAAATGTACCAGTTCCACTGGAGGATTAATATCTAGCATTTTTTCACCAATATTAAGGAATTATTTACAAACTTGCATATCTTGCTGAAAGGTTAGTTTCAAGTTTGTTTTGTGTTATTTAAAGTGTACTAAGATATTTGCTCTAGAGACCAGACAAGTATTCACACACCTTTATTCACATCGCAACTGTAAACATTAACGTACTGGAACTCGATGATGTTGACAGACCGACAAAAGAGTCCAGTGACCTTTCACCTCAGTCTCAAGTTGTTTACAGCCTCCAAAAGGCTTCATCCTTCTCCCTACCAACCCTGACCGGCTTCCCTGTTTGTCCAGAGTACAAAAGCATCCTCACAGCATGATGCTGCCACCACCGTGTTTTACAGTTGGTGCATTCAGGGTAAACAGACAGATTCTCTCACCAGCAGCTGTGAACCGCTGGTCTCTTAGCTGCTTCTCAATTTAGGATAACACTTTTATTTAGGTGCATTAACAAAGGGAGATGGATTTTACTGAGTCTAATCAGATAAACAAACATTGAAACATCACACCTCTATTTTATGTCCTATTCCGTACATTTCACAGTCACGCACTACTTTGTGGTAATTTACCACAGTTTGCGACTTTCGCATGACAAAATGTTAAAAGTTAAAGCGGTGTGAATACTTTTTCCCTTGCTGTTAAAGACTTACAGTTCCTTTATAACATTGGAGGCCACACACACCACAGCCAAAATATGTTCAGTTTTGTCAGATCATGAAACGTCGCAGTCAGGCCTCCTTCCAGCAGTTAGTCGCTTTATCTCAGCTGGAAATCAGCCCTGAAACACCAAACAAGAGCTGCCTGTCCCTGCTCATTACACTTTCGCTTAATCACACACACATACCAGAAGCTTAAGGACCTGTTGGATACACGTATTCCAGATTTATTTATTTAAAAGCTTCCCATAAGCCACAGTTTTAGGCTTACAGTGCCTTGCCTTGTCCTCAATGGAGTAGAATGTATTAATAAAACTATTAAACTGTTAAAATATTACAGCTTCCTCTGTATTTAATGAGTGCTTCTTAAAATGAAATAATTTATTTTCACATTGATGTAATTTGATTTGACTGAAAAAAATAATATTTTAGCACACACTGTTATCTATTTATGGGGCCCTAAAGTCTTTATTGCTCCGGTGAGCCTTGAGATCGACGTGTCGCATACAGTATCATTTTCCTTCCACTTCAAAACTCTGCTCTACTTTGCGTTGATCCAAGAACTCAATTAAATAAAATGAAGTTGAGGGTGTTCAATACTTTAATTTCTATGGTTTTTGGGTCAGTATTTAATTGTATTGTTTCCTTTTTTTGTGTGATTTCAAGCACTCGTCCATCTCAAAGGAGTATCCACAAAGGTTAAAAGATGCCGATGTCGGACGGTGCTGCGGTGGCGCCGTGGTTGAGCACAGCCCACATAAGGAGGCCTTAGTCCTTGACGCCGCCGTCGCAGGTTCGATTCCCGGCCTGGTGACCTTTGCCGCATGTTTTCCCTCTCTCTCTTTACCTACTTTCCTGTCTTAGCACTTTGAAATACAGGCCACTGGAGCCAGAAAAACCCTTAAAAAAATAATAATTTTCATAACATTGTATGAAAACACAGGTGATTAGCAAAGCAATGCCGGTGGGGGCGATTGGAGGGAAATGTCTAACATGCACAGGGGAATAACAGGCCTAAAACACGAGTCATTATGTGTGTCTGTGATCTGACTGACGTGAACGGAGGGAGGAGAGGGAAGCAGAGCGATTTCCTCGGCTGACAGATTTAATTAGCTTGCTCTGGGTGGCTGGGAGAAAGACGGAAATATGAAAATAAAGAACTGGTGCGATGCTGGCAGCAACGATGATGATTACGTTTCTGACCTTCATTTGTTACAGGTTGATAAATAGGTGCGTTCATCATCCCAAACACGTAAACAGAGCGCTTACAGGGGCTCACTGACAGCGAGGAGCTGGGTGCCTCGCCCTGGGGCACCTTGACCGGAACAATTAAGTAAGAGAGGACAGCAAGCGGAAAGAGAGATACTCAGCAAGTCGTTTTATTGCATATCATTTCGAGAACCAATAAAGGTTTAATTTAATTTATATTTTATGCCTTCATTACAAAACCCGGTGATTACTTCCTCCAGCAGCAGAGCTTTGTGCTTCCTGAGAACCCGGATAAAACAGATATGAGGCGAACCTCTCTGTTCAGCCAAGCCCATTTGGAAAATTAGCTGAACAGAGAGACGCTTCACACAGATGACGCTGAACAAGTTTGAAACGTTTTGTGAGAATATCCAAACAACATCCTGGATTGTGATTTTAAAGGGAACATTGTAACATACCGGGTTTTTAGAAGCTTTATGCAGAGCAGAGAGTACCTGTCAAGCATCAGTTCAGACTCAGATACATAATACGAGGTTGTCACCGTCAAACGCAGGCTAGGATTTCCTGCAAGTCAATTTCAGAAACTGAAATACTCTACTATCATTTGAGTTCTGACAATAAAAGTTCGAGAACAAATTCAGTACCTATAAAAAGTATTCAACACCTTGGGTGTTTTTTCCCTTTTTATTGCTTTTGCAAATCAACCACAATCAATAAAATAAAGTGAACAATCATCTATAAAAAGATGTCTGATATTTTTGATGCTTTACATCTAAAATAATTTATAGAACTAGCTATTTTGTTTGTTTAAACAAAATAACTTTTAAAAATGGCATTGCCAAGAATTTTATTTTTTGCATTTTTAGAAAGGAGTAAATTCTGTAAGGTCTGCAAGTGATTTCAACTTGAGAATTTTGACTTAATGGCAAAAAGTTTGAACCTCACTGTTTTACAGCCGCTAAATCTTAAAAAATATTGTCATAATTCTCAATAACAAAAGTGAACAGAGCTTAATGTAGGTAATTTATTGCCCATAAAAGAAAAATAAGAGTCATGTTCTTGCTGTAAATACGAATATTATTAAAACATTTTTTTTTTTAAATTATGGAAACAAATTTATAAAGATGTAAATATCAAACTTTTTTGGGAGATTTCCAAATTCCAAATTTTAAAAACTTTTCTATTCAATTCTATTTCCCCTTGAAGCTTAACATCATAATATTTAAAAAAAAAGCATTAAAAATCATTATTTATTTAAACAGGGAACAGAGGAAACATCAAACCACATAAGCAGTCTGTGTAAAACAGTTTTACTAATATTTTAAACCAAAGACAAAATGATTATGGAGTTTAGCATCGTGGATTAGCCGTTAGCATGCCTAGCATGATTAAAATAGATTTTTCCGTATGTATTCCAAGAAAATGTGGATCATTATCTGAAAACTAAGATGTCTAAATATCTCCCAACATTTTCATTTCTAACATTATCCACATCAGGCAGCGGCTGAACGCTAAAAAGGATAAAACGGATCAATTTTGCTGTAAAAAGTCTTAATGTTGTTCACATCTCTCACACTCAGCGCTAATGAACAACAAACATGATGTTGTAAGTACAGTTCCTTTTAAATAAACACTGTCATTTTTCATCTCTGTGCTTCCTCTTGACTTAAACAGCACATTGAAACTAGCTAACGTTGAGCCTTCTTCACCCAGTAACTTCATATAAATGTACTGTAGGGTTTGCAGCTATTCTCGTTCATCGTTTTGTGAGAATGCAGGGTAGTAAAGTCACAAATGCTGTCTGTTTATATACTGCCAGAAGCAATACTGACAGTGACAGAGAACTGGAAACAAACCTCCATTAGCAATCAGCGCTAACGTCTCTCTCCCCGAAAAACAGGGACTTATTTAAGAAGCAAATACTGAACATAACTACCCTAAGACGGTATTCTAAACACCATCCAGCTATTTTTATCGTGTTTGTACGTTTAACAATGGGAAGACAAAGTAGAGGCACCTAAAGATGGAGATTAGCCATAAATCTCTGAGGTTTTGTTCTGTCTTGCTAAAATGATATTCATGTATGCAGAGGAATGTCTCCTTTCTCTCCACTGCTTGATCTTTGCATGCCTCGTGGGCTCAAAGAGTACCGCTACCTCCCACCCTGCTGTTCGCAATTCACAGTAACACATTAGAGGCACATCATGTCTCATAGAGCAGAGCAAAGGTTGAGAGAGGAAGACAGTCATCCTTCATTATATAAGGTGGAACTTAGGAAAAAAAGTGATGAAGTTGGCTGAATTGAGTCTGAGTGCAACTTTTAGCACAAAAACACAGCATTTTAAACAGTTCTGGAGATTTTTAGATGAATATAAATATGTTGTTTGTTTATCTTCTCCATTTTTCACCCACTTAATTATCCACTCCCAGTAACAGATTTATACACTTGACATTTTCCCTGCCATTTAAACACAACCCACGACTAATAAAGACCATCAGAGCACAACGCACAGAAACAACAACAACACACACACACACACAAAAAACAGCAAGAATTTTAATTAATAAGGCCCCAATCCATCAATTTCCAAAACTGTGACTGAGTGTGATTGGGCGGATAAGGTGGGGGAAAAAATCCAGATAATCATAACGACTTCAACTTTATCAGACCCAGACAGCAGCATTTAGGAGGCCCCATTCTCCCCCCCCTCAGATGCTCTTGTTGTTCTGAGCGCAAGTTAATTTAGTAGAAAATGGGCTCCTAACAGCACTGGTCTTTTTCTAAATAGATTGTAATTATGTGTGAATAACTGGCTGAGCCACTGCAACGGCCAGAGCAAAAGAGAATGGCGCAGTGGAGAAACGGGTAAATCCAGCATCTTCTCTTCTTTCACTTAGTCTGAAAACTTACATTGGAAATCAGTCCTCTGAGAGTAACTTAAAGTACCTGTCATTTATGACCTTGCAATAATTTACAAAGTCATATTAGAATAGCCAAATTACTTATTCACTGGATTGGTGAAGGTTTATTTCATTGCAAGGCTGTGATTAACAGTCTAAGAAGAAAACTGCTGCATGCTCAGATGTTCAGTGGAGAGTTTATCATTAAGCGAACGAGGAGACGGTAAACAAAATGAGAAAGCGCTTATTCACGTCATCTAATATGATAATGGAAGAGATGTAGAGCAAATTTATAGATTGTAATATGATTCAAAGCTGCATCATAGAGGAAGTAATTTCAAGCTCTTGAAACTTCTTTAGAGAGAGATTCAGTCAAATACATGCTCCTGTTGTTTATTACCATTATTGTACCTGAGCTAGTCTGTACTGTAAAACATGCCATCAAAACGGAAAGCAGTGTTTTTTAATTTGGTGTCATTAATTGCAACTGAGGAGTCTGCTGAGTCTCCGATAACAAAAACAACAAAAAGAAATTAAGAATAACTTTAAAATGTTGACTCCAAAAGACTTTTTTAGAGAGCACCACTTTACATGTTTATCCAATAAATGTACTATTTGTTATTAAACTAATTTTAATACCAAATTCCTGTTTATCCCATGGGGCCGACCAAAATAGCTTCACAAGTTAACAACACAAACATTAGACTGAAGGACCAAAGTCTCAAACCGACTGATGTCCAGAAGCATCTGAGCAGAAAACTCAAAATGTTCACACTTGATTCAAAGTGACTGAATTCCTGTTGTGTTTAAGAGACGTGTATAAAAGCTTTATATATATGATGGCGAGAATGGACGGGATGTTGGAACTTTTTATCTGAACATTTTAGTAGGACTCTGTGAGCCATTATTCCACAGGCGGTACTAAAAAAAGAAGAATAGCCGGGGTGTGACGATGCATCCAGCTCATGAGATACGCAGTATTGGGTTCATGAGACGAGGTTTTCACAACATTTATAGGAACACTTACAGTCCACATTGCTCATTTTCCCAAGAACACAATTCATTTCAGATTTCAGATCTTTAACTAGACAGTCAAATGCAGTCCAGAGCTAAAAAATTAGAGAAATTTAATTAAAGCTGTTAGCAGCTAGCTGTTAGCTGGTTGTGTGTGGTATGCTCATTGTTTTTACAAATTAAGATTTAATAATTTCAGGAGAAGATAATTGTAATACTTTTGCAAAAACTTGATGACAATACTGATTAGTCTAGTCACATTTTCAAGATTCTCTTTCATTCCTTTAATCACAATTTTTCTATTAGCTTTAGCATCCTGGCTACAAGTATAAATCAAGGGTGAGCATCAAGGTCAGTGTAAAGCCCATCCAGGAGGCCAAATACATTACTGGCATGAATGAATAAATACATAAGATCTTATCAACTATTACTAAGCTGTGCTTTGCAATATTGTGATGATGACTGTGATTCTCTATTTGGTGAAGCTCGATTACAAATCATTAACACTGGTATCCAAACCGCTGCCACTTAAATGACTTAAAAGTTTTGGAGGATTCTTTAATGATTTCACAACTGAGGCAACAGTTTTTATTACTCAACAAACTGGAGCGAGTCAATAACTTCTTCCTTTATTACTTCAGAATAAGAGTCCCCCATATCGATATCTCTCTCTGTGGTGTCAAGCTTCTTGGTTACAAACCTACAAGATAAATATTACAGAGAGATCCGTCCAGTCAAATAGATTTTTACTTTTATATTTATACAGTGAATTCACTTTCTATAGAGAGATAATATTTCTTTATGTTTGGATTCTGAATATGATGGGCGTTCCTAGAGCATTTTCATGTATGGAAAAATAGATGAACTTGTAGATCAGCTCAGGTTTGTAAACATGGTGTAGTATTCCCAATTTAATATGACCAATATCAAGTCTGTACAATTAAATCCATCAGAGTGGGTTGTTAAAAAGCTTCTGGAAGTTCAGTCAGAAATACCTCACAGTCAGGTCTACAAGATTTTTACAGTGTACATTTTTAATGACTTTTTCAGTGCAATAAACCCCTTAAAACAGATTTTAAAAAATTTCCAGGCGCGATAATAGTAACTACAGATCCAACAGGATCTGAAGTGCTTCAGATTTTGTGTATAAAACGTCCATTCAGCTGCTTTGAGCAATAAAAGGACACTCTGGAAGGGATTGTTTGATTTCCAATTACACTAAGGAAGTCAGGGATTACATTGTACAGGCCAATGAAATTTCATTGTCTCCTCAATTGGGAGTTACAAGATGGAGATAGCAAGGCATGTCTCATTAAACACACTTTCCCCCTCTAAGCCTGGCCTGAAAGACTAAATGCTCCGGCACTCGGCTGTGGAAAATGGTTTCTGCTTTTTCCAAAGTGCCAGGCGGAGAGAGGAGAGCTTTAATGCTCAGCGCCAGCCCTTGACTATAACTCCTCCACTTTACAATTGAACGACTCGCCTTTTATGGAGGACAAGAGGTGAAACGAGAGCCCTGCAGATCCGCTGATAAGCAGACGTGATGAGTTTGCCATATTGCCGGACGGCTGTTTTCGTGTGCGTGTGTGTGTGTGTGAAAGAGAGCGAGCAGAAGGGTGGGACGGACCTGTGGCAAACATGTTCAGGTATGACATCTGCACCCGGCTGCTGTCTCTTCCTCAGCGCGCTCGCCTCGGCAACCCACATCACTCATCAGCATTCAGAAGCACGAGATCTTAAAAGTAACCCGCCTTCACACATTCTGCCCGGAGGAGCCCATTAGAACCACAGCGCTACTTCCCAGAACATTTCTTCTCCAGCCATAACACACACACACGCCAAGGAAATCAGTCAAGATTTCATCAGACTGCCAATTTTATCCGTACTTTTCTCCACTTTATCCCAATGTTATGTAACTTTATCCAACCCTTTCACTCAAAGCGCTAATACATGAAAGCGAGACCGCTCAGGTCTCTAAATTAATGACCTGAATTATGCATCATCATCCTCATTGATCTTCGCGGGGAGGTGGCTGGGAGACGGAGCCTCATTTGGAGAAGTGCGTCTACGTGTGTGACGGCCCTTTGAATGGCTGACGGAGCCGTGTGTGTACAGGCTGAATGCGAGATGGAGAGGAGACAAATGAGAGGAGCGGAGAGCAGATTTATCACCTGACAAGTGGATGGAGTGTCCATTTATGCCTCAGGGACAGGCTGCAGATAGGAATTGACATTCAGGAGCACTTAGTAGGACATTGCCACACTTGCTCAACGAGCCACCCCTAATGTTAGCATCCAAACACATGTACGCGCTGGAAGGATTTCTTTTATGTATGTATACTTGCATGAGTCTGATAGAAAATGTCGACCTAGAAGCATTTTTGCTCTTGTTGAACATCATTTTTAGTAGTTTAAATTTAGCTAGTGGAGAGCTTAAACAGTCGTTACGATCTCGGAAACATAATTGATACGTTGAGCATTAAAGGATTACTGCATTTCTCAGCTTATCATTCAGTGTGTTCATTCAACCGAGAAAGGTAGGAAGGTCAAGAGGTCAACAAACCCCGAGTTCGTCAGCCTGTAACATTTATCACCAAAGTAACAAAGAACAACGCGTTTTTCCATTACAGAAAGCACTTGGAGGTGAGGCAGCATAATGGCCGCTCAAAGAGTGAGGTTCATATTCGTCAGATTTAAATACAGAGGCATTGAGATATTGACTGTTGACCAGAAAATGTATTATTTTTGGTGGGTGGCCAGCAAAAAAACTCAAGAATGTGATCATTTTCATGTAAGTGAACAACTCTCTTAAGTGGCTTTGATGAGTTATGGATATAAAAAAAAACATAAAGTCCTCAAGAACGTACATAAAAATTGATTTCAATGTATATTGTTTAGGACAAGATTTTATTAGTTCCTGCAATTCCTGATTGTGGAATTATAGTTTGAGTTTGTTGGATCCCCAAGCCAACAAACTTTACATCAGAGGTCAAAGAAGGTTCACATTTCTCTTCACTGTTGGTGCAAAACGTACCAGGATAGTGACTTTTCTTATCAAATTGAGTTGAGCATTAAACTTCTAAAACTGAAAAAACACAAAATGAAGATGCAACATTCTCAGCACAAAGCCATAGTATTTACAGGTTTTGTTAACGACGACTCTCAGTGTGAAGGAAGAAGACTCAAAGCTAACAACTTTCAGTATGAGTGAGGTGTTTAAAAGTAAAGCCAGAAGCAGCCCTGAATATGTAAAAAGCTATTAAAAAGAGGACTATTCACTAATGAGGAATGTTTGCTGTTCATTAAAGCTTTTAAACAGAGTGAGACTTCAGTAGTTGACTGGAAGGCTTGGCACTTTTCTGCAACAAGCTTTGAACGTCTGTCTGTAAATGAGCTTTCTGGATTTGGAAATATTGCCAGCCAACCTCGAGGCGGGGCTGACTGCAAACCAAAGTCTGGAGTTAGTGACGCAAACCACGGTAACATCAGTGATGATAAACACAGCTAAAAAAAACATGTTCCTAATATAAATAATTGTCTGTCAGGCTAGAAATATATCATACATATTTTAAATTCTGTTCACTATAGTTATGACAAAGAAATCAGCTAAATTAGGTGTTAAAGTTTTAGATATAATTGCCATGGCATGTTGAAGTGGACACAGGTGCGGAGAGGCAGTGGTAGCGAGAGGTGATGAAAGTTAAATAATGAGGATAAACAAAAACCTTACAAAAATCTCAGGGAACCAGGAAAGAAACAGCCAGCAGAGTGAACGGGGAAGCAATGGGATTAAACAGGAGGAACCAGCAAGGAGTGACTGAGAATGACTTATTTATATACTGGGGAGCTTGACGGCTTCAACAAGGAACATATGCTGGTTAGAAACGGGTTGCAAGTGTGAGGGGAGAGAAAGAAAATGGTCCAGAGGACAAACTGGGTAACTAGGAGAATGAATCTAGCATTAACAAATAACACATCAGGGATATAATAAAACTAAAGGACTGAACTAAGGTGAAACAGAAACAAAACTGATCTAATCAAAGAATAGAAACTAACAAACACAGAAAATATAAACAAACCCAAGCCCTAATTATCTTTTCCCAGCGTATGTGCAACAAATCAATATTCAAAATGACGTTTCTACTTATTAAAAGTTAGACAAGCTGTTTGCGCGTTCTTACACGAGTAAGTTCACTGATTGCAAGCATGAACTTTGTGATTTCCACTCCACTCTGAGCTGAAAGAGCCGCTTGAAGCAGAATCCTGCTGTAACTTTGCAAAACTTTGCATCAGACTCCACTTGATTTTGTAATTGCGCATGGCAGCTTTAAAGTCAAGATGCAGTGCTCTAGAGATGTGAGAAATTTTATCAAAGCATAACACTGAAATTAATAATTAACAATGTAGTACTTAAATAATGCAAAACATCTGCTCCAGGGGGCTGATTTATGAGTCTGCACCATTTTTCTGACCAAAAAAAAAAGAAACAAAACATATTTCTGCTATGTTTAAAAGCTGAGCTGTGGTATGAATCTAACTTTAATCACAAAGTTCACTCACAGTGTGTTTCAGCTTCGTGTCACTCTTACACCTACATCCCACACAAAGTCTGCAGAGCTTGGAACAGTGTCACTACTGCTTCTATAAAAACAAAAAGCTTCTGCAAATCTTCTGCTGATCAGCACTCTGAACCTCCGTAAGCCCCTCGCTACTATAACGCTACCAGTGTTGTTTTTAGCATGGAGCCACGGAGAAAACTCCCCGCTGCAAAGCAATGCTTTAATGTGAGTCTTTGGTATCAGGTTGGAAAACAAGCCGGACTCGGAGTCAGACACTTCACATGCGTGAGATGCCTTTAAACAGCTGAATGCTTTCATGCTTCACTTTGTTTCGACTGTTCCCTAGCGTGACGATGGGAAATGATTGATTTGGATCGTAATTCAGAACGGGAAGTTTTCTCAGGCCGCAGTAACATAACACTAACCCGTCACTTCGGCTCTGGCTCAAACTGCAGTCGACTTCGTAGCGCCTTACAAAAGTATTCACACCCCTTTAGGTTGTTCAGATTTTATCACAAGCTTTACTGGAAAGACAGACGCGTTATATTTACCTCCCTTTACAATAATACCCCTAAATAAAACCAATTGCATTCACCAAATGATGTCAACTACCTCGACATAGTTTAATCTGTGTCAATCCAGATGTTCTGTGAAGGCCTGGAGAATATTAGTAATAAAATTTAAGGACAAGTAAATAACTTGGGCCTGTATTCTCTTCTGAAGCTCATTTAAAAGCTGTAACTAGGACTGCCTCTTACCATCTTACTAAGATCGCCAAGTTTTATCGTCTAAAAATGCAGAGGGCCTTATTCATACGTTTGTGGCCTCACATATGGATTACTGCAATGCTGTTTTTCTTGGTTACCATCGAAAACCAATATGCATATATTGCTCCTGTAATATCATCCCTATTATATTCGCCTTGACAGCCGATGACAAGGTCTTGCTGCTTCATACCTTTCTGATCTTCTGAACTCATTAAGTTTCTTCTCAAGCTCCGAACTCCTAAACATTCTTAAAGCCAACAGGAAAACCTGCTGGAGAGCGTGCTTTAGCCCCATCAAAGTATTTTTTACATTTGGATTATTATTATTATTATTATTATTATTATTATTATTATTATTATTATTATTATTATTATTATTATTATTATTATTATCATTTATGCCATGCTCTCTGCAAGATGGAAGAGCATGGCATAAAGTTCAACTTCTTCACACCCCTTTTCAGATATAATCACCAAATAATTTTCATATTTGTGCGTAATTGTACATGTGTGGCATATAATGTGGTGTTGCAGTTACACTTAGGACTATGCAAGTATTACCTTTGTTTTCTTTTTCTCTTGGTAGAATGTCTGAAATAAATTAATTATCATCTTGGGGGGGAAAACCTCCCAAAGGACCTCAAGTAGTAATGTTGGGTAAGCTTTAAAAATGATGTAGCTTTATGTTATTAAAGCTAAAGTTTAATCAGTAATACTTTTATAACACATTTATTTCAGATCATGATTTCTTGGTTAATGACAAGTTGTCATAACAAAGACATTTTGAATAACGTCAACTTTGTATTAAAAGTGTCATGATTTACCGAATGACACTTTATGACAACAGTCATAAATATTCATGAAGACTTACTCATGTTCATGACGGTGTCATGACAGTCTTATTCACAACCCGTCAAATAAAGTGTTACCGAATATTGTGTGGAGATTTTTAAATCTAAATTAAAATCCCACCTGTTCACTTTGTCATATGTGGCTTTGATTTTATACCTATTGATTTTGCTACTGTGTTTTATCTGTTGTTAAACTGCATCGTTTAATTGTTTTGGGGGTTTTTTTTATCTCCTTGTAATTGTTAACCACTTTGTTTGAAAGTGCAACGTAAATAAAGTCATTATTATTATTGTAGAGGCTGAGAGTGTGGGAGCTCGGCACATTTTCAGGCGGTTAATCCGATCCGGCTCACAGTGCTGCAGTGTCTCTGGCCCGGTTTCAGGTGCAGCTGCCTCACTGCCAGGTCACTAACCAGCACCTGCTCCACCACCTGGAGACCAGCAGGACCTCACCTCTGGGCTCCGGGGTGATTCATAAACCCAAATAGTTGTTTGCTTTATAAATGAGCCAAAGGTGCACTGTGACCTGTCACTCTCAACAAGTCCTGAAAGCCACCAGAGAGCCTGAATGCACACCAGCTTTAATCAGGACCAACTATTTACGAGTTTGTTCGCATCCTCTCCTCCTCTTCAGTGCACAATGCAGGCAACTTAGGTAACAAGGAGGCAGAAAGGATGCACAGACGCACCGCGTCCAGCATGATTCTCATCCATCACACGTAAAGGTGAAAAATTGCAGCCGAAATGTTTTCACACAAACAGCCCAGAAAATGGGGCAAAAACACTTGGAGAAAAACTCACGCGAGGCATCTGTTCAGCAAACACCAACACCATATCCCTGCTTTTTCAGTTTTATTTATTTTTTTAAAAAGACCCACAGAGTTCGACTGTAAATCAGCCCATGCCACAAACAACGGCCCGCGAATATAAACTGCCTGAGGTAAACCTGAAGCTTGCCAAAAAAAAAACTTCAGTAGGGCTCCGCTTCCCCAAACTACCGGAGAAAAACATAAACCGCAACTTTAGTTTCAGATGGGCTGCGATGCGGGATGGAGAAGCAGATGTGTGCTGGTGTGATCCCGGAGGACAGTCTGTATGAAAAAAACCCTCAGGTAAAGTGTGGATAGACAGTGACTCATGAGGAGGAGAAGAGGAAGAGGAGATTAGGACTCGAAGGAGAACCTCTATTTTAGGCGATGCTCGGAGAAAAAAAAAATCCCCATCTATTGAGATTTTGTTTTCTTTTTTTGGTCAGAGGACAGACTGAGTTAAACCGTTCCACAATCTGTAACGTTACACTACAAACATACAATGTATTTTATTGGGATTTTCATAACAATCCAACACAAAGTACAGCATAAATGTGTAGTGAACTGAAACAAAATATGTATATAAAAAGTGTGGCATGCATTTGTTTTCAACATCTCTAAGTCGATACA
Organism: Brachyrhaphis roseni; assembly: GCA_903066815.1. Classification (NCBI taxonomy): domain Eukaryota; kingdom Metazoa; phylum Chordata; class Actinopteri; order Cyprinodontiformes; family Poeciliidae; genus Brachyrhaphis; species Brachyrhaphis roseni. The sequence continues at coordinate 18,281 of CAEFZY010013036.1, forward strand.
CATTCACCTGCTGCAGTTACTGCAGGTCTTTACAGTGTCTCTTTACCAGATTTGCACGTCTTTCTACGAAATCTGTCTGATTTGGCCGTCCTTGCTAAGGAAAAGCTTCCCTTAGCATGATGCTGCCACCACCACCGTTCACCAGGGAGGTCCAATGTTCAGACTGATATGGAGTGGATGAAAAACTCCAGTCACAAAACTCCAAAAAGGACATTTATACGTTTCTGTTATTGCTTCCTGCCACTCTTCCATAAAGGCCAGAAATCTGGAGTACACAGATGATTGTTGCAACCTTGTTTTAAACTTTTTCACGTCATGGTCTAAATCCTCAAACCAAATGAATTTGGTGTCAAACGTTTGTGCTGTGTCAGTGCTGCAAACACTTTCGTTTGTGCCACTATCATTTTAAAGTCCACATTTACACAATCAAATACATTTTGTGCCAACCAACTGCGTTGTGGCTGCACAAACCAGCAGCACAAACATAGCAAAATTAATCGATATTAATTTTGGAACCATCTTAAAAACATTTGTGCTGCACAAACATGACGCAGATGATTGATACCATATTTCATTTGATTTTGTAAATGTTGGTTGGAGGGAGTCTGGTTGACCTTTGGTGACCTCTGGAAACATTTATGAATATTTTTAAAATGGTAGTGGCGCAAATCAAATTTTTTATTTGACACCAATTTTGTTTAATTTGAAGGAAGTGGAGGACAAACTTCACTCAAGTCAGACACATTTGCAGAACAGCTAAATGTACAGTAAGCTTAAATCACACTTAGACTGAATTGTAATGTTGATTCTTATATTAAATTACATTCATTTTTAGATTTGAAGAACAAAATGTTTTTACCACATCACAGCATCTCTCTTGTCACATTCTACTTTATTTCTCTTGCTCCTCTGATGTTTGTCCAACGCCCCGATCAAGCCCAGTCTGCTCCCATTGGTCAGTTTTATGTGCGTCAAACGTGCCACGAGGGAGGCGTTATGCAAATGTGCCCCACTGTAATGTGGCTGTTTGAAAAAAATACACCCCAGCAGCAGAGGAGCAAGTTTGCTTGTAAAGCAAATATGAAACAGACTCATTGAAATGACTGTTTGTAGAAACTATTCATTAAGATCATTTCCGTAACAAGGTTTCAATTGTGTACGTTTTTTTTTTTTTGCTTCATAGCAGGTAGTATTGTGCGTAGCTACAGCAAGCAACGCAGTTGTCACTATTTATCAGAAAAGATCCAAACAGCAGAAAAAGACGGAGATGTCTCTTGTAATTGTAGTGATGTTTCTTTTTTATCTGCCAGGTAGTTTGAAATAGATGTTTTAAAAAGCAAAACAGCTAATTAAAACTAAAAACACAGTTTTGTTCAAAAGTAGAATATTGCATGTGATAAAAGAAAAAGATTGTATCATACAGAAATGTTATATTCAGCACTGCTACTGCCAACGAGGGTAAGCCACAAAAGGTTATTGCCAAGAAAGTAGCTATGCACGAAGTGCTGTATCTAATGGAAAGTTGATTGAAAGGAAAAACTGTAGAAGAAAGAAAGCACACAAGCAGCTAACGAGAGATCCACCACTCTACAGATGTTGGACTTTCACCCCTCTGATGATTTCTTATCTTTTCTACAAACACATTATGATATGACATCTTTCTACTGCAGATAAGGGAGCTATCAATGATCATAACCTCACAAAATATCACTTCAAAAACTCTACATTTTTCTCTCTAAGTGGGCATAAAGCTCTTTCTCATCAGTTCCTCTAATGTCTATTCTTAAAGTTACAATTTGGAAATATTGACTATTTATGAGACTAAATTTGCTTCTTTTTTTTAAATCACTAGTTCAGGGAGAAGCCCAAACACATCACATCATCACGAAGGGTCAGTTAAACTCCCTTTGTGATTCAGTAATGATGACAGTAATGATGATGAGAGCTGCAGGCTGCCTTAATAGGTTCATCCAAAACTGTATGACGAGTGATCAAGTGTCCATCTGGTAGTGCTGAGTGGAGTCTGCCCACGGACACGTGCCCATCACTGCCCACCGCTTCCCCTCCGAGAGGAGATCAGAGCAGCATGCAAACATGCATCTCACATATCTGCTCCTCCCTAACGAAAGCCAAACGCTCAGAGATGCTATATCTCTTTCCCAGTCGTTCATTCGTCCTGGCGCCAGTGTGAGCCTCCGAATCCTACATTAGGGATGATTTCACACCTGATAGTCCGGTAGACTCGGTTCGATTGGGAACCAAAGTTATAACATCAGTAATTCTTGAGAAGAGGGACAAAACAGGTCCTATGGATAAAGCACAAAATTTGAATAAAATATACAGTGTTTTTCGGACTATAAGGCGCACATAAAATCGTACTATAAGGCACGCATATAAGGCAATGCGCCTTATATTCCAGTGCGCCTTATGTATGAACAGTGTATGTTTTATTACGACTTTGGTCCCCTTGATTGTCGCTGCATAATCGCTGCTGGTCAGAAACCTCGAGGAGTCAGTTTTCTATGCTGTCTAGAGTCTAGACAGAGTTGTTTTGGGGTGGCGAACCACTTTTCCTGATATGTATGGTGCTTCAACATCTGGTTATTAAGGACCCCAAAATGGCATGAGAGGGATCCGGGCTTGCTTGATGCCGCTATCGCCCAACTGTTAAATTCCGACACCGAAGACGAGGAATTTGATGGATTCGTAGAAGAGGAATGATTGAAAAATAAGAATAAAGTCTGACCTATCAGACTATTTTCTTTCGCTTTATACCGCCTTATAATCCGGTGCGTCTTATATATGAAAATAGATCCGTTCACTGATACTGCGTCTTATAATCCGGTGCGCCTTATAGTCCCAAAAATACGGTACACGCATTTTTTATTTTTTTTTTAAATATCTGACTAATCTGGGCCAGACATAAAAAGAATGTAAAAAAAATCAGGCATTATTGGGGGGCATCAGAACTTCTGAGGACCCCATGACCTCTTTCTTTCTCTTCCTTTGCTAAAAGGGCTAAGCAACTCTAGTTAGCTTAAGCTATTCCTTAGTTTTTTCTTCTGTTTTGTTCCTAAGTTGTTCGTCACAACCATGATGTGTCAACACCATAACTGAAAATTTACAAAACTTTGATGAAATTTTGTGGAATAATTGCTTAATTTTAGTAAACTGTAAATATTTCATGGACCTGATGAGATACAACGTGGCCTCCTTCAGAATAACATCATATAAATTGAGGTAGTTTGACATTTGTCAACTCCGTCAGTTTTTAACGGACAGTGTGACTCTTTCAGTGATAGTGTTGACAAATTTCACTTCAATGTGCAGTTAATTCATTTTAATGTATTTTACATAAATGTCATTACTTCACATGTATCAAGTAATTCTTTTTACTCACTGGTTTGTCAACGTCAACTTCGTCAGATGGACTTTATGTTGCTTTTTGTTTTAAATAATATTTCTTTTGTTTCTTGAGGAGCATTTGTTTGTAAAACTAAGTAAAAATATCAGTTTTACAGATATTTTTAAAACTAACAGCCTGTTCTGCAGTGCAAGTGAATAGACCTGAATGTCTATTCACTTAGACATTCAGGTCTAAGTGAATGTTATCAGTTAATCGACTGGAATTAATCTAGAAACTTGATTAATTGTTTGCATCTGTAATCCAAACCCTTTGAAAAACCTGTTTCATCCCTCGCCTGTGGTGGCGCTACACCAAGAATCACTGAAGGAAACAACACGACTATCTCTGAGCTAGACATGAATGCAACTTTCTTCTTCACAAAATGTAAACAAAAATGGAGTGGTGTCAGATTTTAGCGGTTACAGGATTTCTCTTTTGTCTTTGGTAAAAGACCATGAGCCATTTCTGTCACTAGGCCTAGACTTGTGCGTTTGATTTGGTCGTATTTACCCAGAATGCCCTGCACTCCAAAAGCAGTTGGTTTCCTGCTTTTGGAGTAGCTTCCGATCCTCTTGCATCCAATTTTGCCAAAGTTCACTTCAACCAAACCGAGACCAAGCTGTTTTGGTGGATCAGAGTTCAATTGAGTTCATTCACAACTCCCCAAACGAATCAGATTTTCTAAGCAAAAGAACTAGAATTCAATTAAAGTGGACTGAACAGGGTTGATGTGAATGCGCACTGAGTGTCAACGGCCGCCTGGGGAGCAACGCGTCCAACAGCAAACAGCATCAGCCAAGGCCTTCTCTCCTCTTACTCCTCTGATCTCCTTCTAATCTCAGATAACTGGGAGATGATGGACTCCTCCAGAGGAGGCGCAAGGGTTGTTGAAGAGGGATTTTCAGGTTAAATTAAAAGAGTATGAAACTCCATCTAACTATTTCATAGGGCTGTTCTAAAAAATAGATCACAAAGCAAGATCAGATAAAGAAACGAGGATCAAATAGCTGGCTTGAAATGCAGCTTAATGATGACATCCTCAGAACCAGGCCAGAGGTTCTTATTCAGCTGATGATGAGGATGATGATGGTGGGTGGGGAGAGATGATCCCTGGGCAAATTTCACCTCCTTTTTTTCCCTCCTCTTTGTGAGAGCTGCAATTGAATTACAGAGCTAGTGCAACTGATACTTTTGTGTTCCTTCTCCCCCGCTGCCTCCCACCCTCCGAGTCGCCACAAAAGATCCCAGCCATTGAATTTGTCTTGATTTTGTCTCTTGGCTTTGGGAGAAGCTTCTGATAAGAAAAGAAAAAAAAAAAAAAAAAGAGGCTGTTAAGATTTGCAAATAAAATCAGCGGAAAAAGAACGATTGCAATTCATTTGGCAGAAATAAACTTGCGTTTAACATCTATATAAACAACGGAGCGTAACGGCTGCGTAGATAGAGGCTCCAATCCCCATTCAGACATTATGGTTGATCATTTTACATAAGAGAGACAACTGTTGGTGACGAGAGAAGCAAAACGATGAGAGGATAGGATAATAAACGCAGAGCAGATCTGAGAGGGAAGGGAGGAGAGAGGATGACAACTTAGGAGTCTTAAAAGAAATGCTGAACTCTCTCACACTGCCATAATAACACCACAGCCCACATACAGTAAGGCTCCATCTGTGTACGTCTTCCCCGTTTCATAGCTCTTTATCAACCCACCTACTCATGGCAGTAAAAATAAGTTCAGACACAACCGTGGAAGCACACACGCTCGTGCTGTGTGCTGGGAATTAGAAGCGGTGTGTGTTCTGTTTGATGGGTTTTCTAAAAACGAAAAAAAAAAAAAACGCAACAAAAAATATTTATAAAGAAAAACAATAGAGTGGGTTATTCAAATAGTTCAAAAGTGATCCATCCACCCATCCAAAACGTTGCATTTTAGATAAGAAACTAAGTATTTTACAGAAAATATGCTTTTTTTATTAAGTCTTATTGAAATCTTACAGATAGGTTTACATTTAGTCCACAGAAAAAACTAATAATGGCATTATTAGTTTAAAAAGTCAACTCTGTCTTTGTTTTTAAAAAATATTGAAATCCTATGTATAACTGCATAGATGTGCAACATGGACTGTTGGTGATTTCTCTCACACAGTGTGACATCACCTCTGCCCTTATAAAAAACTAAAGTTTGATCTGTGAAAGGCTCCTGTGTAGTTAACCTGAATGAATGAATTAACTATTTAATTTTCTGACACATCAGATTAGACAACATACTTCAGCTATATTATTTTATTATAAAAAAAATTGTCAAGTTTTATTTTCAGTTTATAAAATATGTATTTTGTTGGGGTTTTTTTATATAGTTTTTACAGAATAATGTGAATTGGCAAAAATGAGAAGGTCAAGGCTTCACATAATGACAACCACAGCATCTCTGATTGGTTCATCTGGCCCAGCTAACAGCCTGTTCTGCAGTGCATTTTGTTTGAGTTCAGTAACGATCTGATCAAGTACTAATATGAATATATGGGGTTAATCTAGTGATTTTTCCTATTTCTTGCTGTATACTAGACTACCACCGCCTCATAGTCATCCTCCCCTTCAATTTCACTCCTTTGTCAGATCCTCCTGTTACTCTTTTGCATATATTCTCTTTTTGGTCTGCTGTCTGTTTCCAACTTGGTTTTGGACTCTTTGACTGTCAGTTTAATTCGTAAAGTAGCTGGACCTCTGAATCTGTTTGATTTGGTTCCTATAGCACATAAAACCAGGTCCTGGGTCTCCCAGTGGGAGATTTTCCATTCTTGCGATATATTAAAGGTCCAAACAACTTCAATTGGCTTTTCTTTGACACAACTGATGAATACTGGCACTCCTCATTGTGAACCCAGACACCCTTCAGAGGAAACTCATTTAAACTTCACATCCTCGTCTCTTCACAGTTTACAACAGAGTTAGGACACCAGAGTCACAGTTCGTAACCCTGCTAATTTATTTTCATTCCCATTAAGGATTTAAACAATGTGGACTTAAAGACAATTACTTTAAGTCTGAATTACCAGGAATTACCTCTGGAGGAATTACTTTCACTCCAGTGTTTTGTATGAAGTGTGTCAGGAAATCAAGAGATTATCTTTTAATAAAGGAACCTGCTATTAATGATCTAGTTTGTCAATGTCAACTTTATTTCTATATTATTTTAAAACAAACATGCTGCCCCAAAGTGCACATCAAGAACAATAATTTAATATATGTGATTACAAAATAAAGCTGACACTGAGAAAGTTTAAACCAGTCAACTGTCAGAGCAAAGACTTATAATAGTTTGCACAATTTCTTTATCTCAAATTTGGCTGCAGTTATTACACAGAACTAAAAAAGTTTCACTCAAAATATGATGTTACAAGCTCAAACCTTAATGCATTTTATTGGGATTTCATAATAAACAAACATGAAGTGCAGAATCAATGTGAAGTAGAAGGTAAACAATGCCTGTCAGCCCTCCAGGCTTTACTTGTGCCGCCACCAGTCTAAGCCTTGATTGTTTATTTATTACAAGTCACAGATAAAGAATTTTAATAAATTGGACTCTTTCATAAGGACGAAACAACTGAAATGCAAAAAATATATTTTAAATGTATTTTCTTCTGCATTTGTAATTTTTAAGACTTTATAGTTGGTGCTTGGGTTTTGTTAATAATGTCTTCCAATAACACATAGTTACCTGGCAATATTTTCAAATTTCCTGTCAACTTTAAATATTTTTTAACTCAAAATCACGCTGGGCCACTGGGCCATTGGGCCCTCGCGCTGCTACCGCTAGGATTAGCACGTTTTCTAAGCCTAGCGGATACACAAAACATTAGGTGCAGAAAAGTGAGTGGACCATAGTGGGAGTGGATCAAAGCATGTTCTCTGAATGATTCAAAGTCCAAAATCCAACTGAGAATCCTGTGCATGACTTGAAATTTTAGGATCTACATCATAGGCTGAACTGGGCAAAAGGATCTGTCACACAATCGGGTCTTAACGAATACACACCGCCTTGTTTCAGTTCCTCACATAAGTTCAATGAATTACTTTGACATTTGTGGCTGTAATGTGACAAATTGTGAAAAAATTCTGTACTGTACCAATCCTCCACCCTGATAATACTTCTCTTAATACAAAATGTCAGATTGCAGATGACTAACTTCTGCAAGAGAGACATTTCCGTACTGGAATGAGCTTTCTTCGTTTCTTCGTCTGCTACAAAAGTAGCTTACGGAAAGGGTGCCGGCTCAAGAGGAGGCCGTTCTTCAGCGAACCTCTAACACCCTCAAAAAAAAGAAAAAAGAAAAAAAAACTCTCAGAAGCTCGGCTTGCTTTTGCATTTATGCATGATCTGCACTACCCCTGTTCCCTAGTGCCAAATTCATAATTCATACACACTGTACTGTAGCAACTGGAATTGCTACCATATCTCCCTCCACCCCTCTGCTTGCATTCATTGGCGGGTCCGACCCGGTACAAGTTGCTCTCGGATTACAGCAAATTCTCTGACCTCCCGAAAACAATGAGCATCGTCGACGGCGGCGGCACAGCAAACAAATTAGCTTGTTTTATTTCAGAGTCAAAGAGGCAATCGTACTGCTAATGTTTTATCTCTGGATGAATAAATCAGGAACCGTCTTTTTCACGCAAATCAAGAGGGTAATAAACAGCCGGTTGCCAAGTCTGGATCGCGGTTGCATCAGTATATAATGCATCATCCTCGTGGCAGGAAGAGCATCTGCTGCATGTTAAGGAGTGTGGCGTCTGCCCTATAGGGGTGTTGGAAGATAATGATGTAACACAGCAAAAAGCGACTTCTTCTTTTTGCCTGGTGACAGTTACAGAGCAAGACACTAATTAATCAAAGTGCGAAGCATGTTAGGTCTGAAGGTGAACCAACTTCAAATATTAAAGATTTGCAACTTGACTGAACTATTTATTAGGCTCCAACCTGTCCATTCAATTGTGATACTCTCCAACATTCAAAGACTTTTGATTTCAGTTTGAGAACGGGAATTTTTTTTTAAAGGGACCGCACTTCTTAGAGCTCGCCGCTTACTTAGATACAGATAGCAACACATTGTTCCTGTTTTATGTGTTTCCCTTCCACCACACACCTGACCTAAATAACTTGGTGATTAACAGGAATCAGGAGCTCTAGAGAAGAGATGGATCTAAAACCTGTAGGACAGAGGAATCTGAGGAGCTCGGCTAAAAAAAATCAAAACAGTGGTCTAAATTCAGCCACTCATCTGTCTATCTGACCATCAATCTGACCATTCATACATCCAACTGCATCATCCGTTCATCAATCTGTCAGTTTCTCTGTCCCTATAACAATTTGACTGTTTGTCCAACATTCACCAAATCTCTCTGTCCATCCATAAATCCATCTATTTGTGTATCATCCATCCTTCTGCTCTTTCGACTCTTTGCCCATCATCTACGGTGTTGTGAAAACTGGCATAAAGTGGGGAGATCTTTCCAGGTTAATGCAGAAAACAGATCATAAAAGCCTGGGAGACATTAGTAATCAACGGCTTAATCTGTCCATCCATCCATCACATCCATCCATCCACCACATCCATCGATCCAGTTATCATTAATGTGTAGAAATCCCAATAAGCACGAAATGGTAACAGTCTCAAAGGAGCGGTGTTATGTATTTTCCAGGCACATAGTGCGTTACTTTCAGTTAATCATAAAAATGCATTACACATAAAACAGAACTTTAAGGGAAATTTTACTTTGAAATTTGACGCCTTAAAATCTTTCTGACGCACAGTTCCACCCGGTGTTTGCTAATTGTTGCTGCTAGTCTGGAGGAGCTGAGTGGAGAGTCCACTGGAAACTGCAGCTCCATGGACACACTGGTTGCCATGGGAGGTTACAGGATTTCTCAAACACGCATTAAAGAATCAAAGAAAAACTCCAGGTATGTTAATGATGAGGGAATACAATTATAACATGATGTAAAGCTAAAAAAAAAGACAGTTTTACATAACACTACCAATTTAAGATGAAACTTCTTCACTTTTTCAGATGTATAAACTAACGTGCATCCAAATGACTTTATTAAGCATCTGTTTGTTTTGTGAGTTCTCTGAGCGATACCCTACAGGGAGCAGCATTACTGGCATTTTCTCCTCATTTAGTTCCCTCTGTGGGGCTGCACATTAGTACAGTCTCTCTCTCTACGTATTGAGGCAGAACAGGAAATGTACTTTTTATTAGGGAGCTGTTTCCTCCTTTGGAAACTGGTTTCAATGTGCAGCTAAACCAATACAGTTCAATTACAAGGAGACAAATTTGCAAATGCAGTCTCATTTCAAAAGCCTTGCATTTGTGAATCTTAATTTCAAGTTTTATGCCTCAATTTTTAGCCATGAACGAAAATTTAAAAATGTATAAATTATGTTCATTCTTTGTTTGATGGTAAAAACTCTTCCTTGAGGAAGTAAATTGTTGTAGATTGTCTGGGTGTGTTGAGATCATTTTGATGCCTATCAACGTATCATCTTATTAATATTATTACATTAATGATATGTAATGAAACCAGAGGTTGGGGCCCAAATTAAATACAATGTTTTTAATATTAGTTTACAACACCAAGAAAAACACAAACCTAAATGTTTAAGTTACCTCTGTGTGTCAGAAAATATCTATATATATAAATGTTTTATTGTAGATCAGGGAAGTCAAATTCATTTTCGTTTTGGGCCAAATCAAAATCATGGATGCTCTTAAAGGCTGTGCCAGAATGTGTTGATAAAACCTGTTCACAAACTGTTAAAATAGCAATGAATCCTTAAAATGAAATAACATTATTGAACAACTTTTTAGTCCCTCCTGGATTTCGTGTTTGTGGTAATAATTTGGAAATATTTGCGCTTATTTATGACGGTAAATGAGACTTTTTATTACTCGCTGTATAGATCACGGACTATAATCTGACATCAATTAAGGCTGAGGCAGCTGTTTAGTACAAGTAAGAAAGTCTTTGACAATTTTTGAGAAAATTCTGCAATAATCTCCCAATTACCAGCACAAAAAAGTGAGGGGATTTGTTGATTTTGAGTGAATTTCCATGACAACTCTCAAGAAACTGGAGGGACTGATTGATAGAATTTGGCAGTAAACAAATAAAAATCGCATTGATTTGATTTATAACAATATTTAAGCTCACTTAGTGTTTAGTCTAGAATCTAGAGGGCCACATAAAAAGCTCTGGAGTTTGACACATGTAGATACTGCATGTGAAAATATGTGAAAAGCATGGTCAAGTTAATCTTTCATTTTTGAAGTGTCTCTGAATCCAGACACAATGGACCTCGATATTGTGTGTTTTTGCATGCCTCAGTATGCACTCATTCAGCTCTGGTGTTGTATTTGCTTCCAGAATTTGTTTTGATTTATTGTATCCCATCTTCTCTCTTCAAGCAACATTATAGTAGTGCTGCGGGCCACAACCCTACTTCTGAGAGAAAACTCATCCATCTTTATGCTTTAAAGTTGGAGATTATGGTTGCTTTTTTTCAGTTCACCATTGGAGATTTTAACAATGTCACATCTCAGTATGAACTTCAACAGGATATTCTAGGATTAACTGATTAAGCTCGATGTCGTAGTGACTCCAAGATGAAGCTTTAATGTCTGCAGGTGTGACAGCGCTGCAGAGCTTCGTCTCCCTGGAGTCTGAAAACCCATTTTTTATTTTTTTACATGACTTTGCCTCTTTTTTTGTAATCCCATAAAGGTTTCTTTAATTCCCCAGAGCTCAGCGTTACCTTAATAATTTCTGAACATGAAAAACTGAGGACACAGCTACCTGAAAACACTTCACTAATTTCTTATAGCCTTTTCCTTCCCTGTGGAAATCAATTATTTTAATTTTCAGCGGGCTAATCAGCTGCTTCAGAGGAGCTAATGGATGGTGATTGTTAGAATAAGATGTGGAGAGAAGGAATATTAATAAAACTTTTTCAAATTTGCACAAATTAACCTTTGCTAACAATGATTATGATGAGGCCTAATGGGCGGATGAAGCTCTGACAGGTCGTAAAAAGTTTCGTGAGTGCTGAAGAGTTCATTATGTCAGATGTTAAGTTCAGTTTATCCACGGTTTTGTTAGCTATTCACACCCATAAGATTGTAGTATCACATAACTACGTTATAGAAACTGGCCACATGTGAATTGAAATCATTTTTGAAGGCTTCATAGTCTTTTGCAAAACAATTCACACCATCTTCATTTCTGTAGATTTTTGTTACATTACAATTCCAAATTTCAGTGTGTTTTACTGGTATTTAATCTAAAAGACTACTCTAAAGTGTAGAAATGAGAGGAAAATTATATAACTTTCAAAAGTTTTTAGAAATGTCATGTTTATAAATATTCAACACTTTTTAATAAGACACCCCTAAATAAAATTTATAGCAACCCATTTTAAAGTCACTTCTTTCTAAATAAAAGACTTAAACCTTTTTTAAAATTATTATTATTATTTAGAGAAACAAGACTTTCCGATGAAAATACAATGAGGCACGCCACACTTTTCAGATTTTTTGTTTATTTAACTCTGTCATTATCCTTCATTTCACATTACACACTACTTCAAGTTGGACTACACACTAAATCACATCAAGGTTTTAGGTTGTAAAATGACAAAGTGCGACAAGGTTCAAATGATGTGAAGCCTTTCGCAAATTTCTAAGTATAGAAGAAAATGGCCTCAGAAAGTTAAATATCCCCCCCAAAAGTGTTTGGAAATTAAAAAAAGAAGGCGCGTCATGTCCAAACCACAAACTCATCTTTAATTTCTTACATATTTTTTTAAAAGCGGCACGTTACTAAGCAAAAAAAATGCAATATTTCCACTTACGCAGCACTAAACCAGTCTAAACCCACATGGGACTCTGGTTTCTGAGGCTGCACACCTCGCTCTGCGTTCAGCTCTGATGTTATGTTTGGGAACGTGGCTCGATCCCAGGAGCTTCATGTGTCTGATGTTGCAGGAAGCCGATAGAAAAAGTGGAGCAGTAAAACTAAATCGAGACACAGCGAGGGGGAACAAGACAGTGTCGTCGACCAAGTCAAACTCAAATCTTCTCCCGTTTTAAAAACTTTTCCGCTGTGCTGGATGTCGCCTTTTCAAAATGAGGATAGATCACTGGACTCTTTCTTTTTTCCTCCTCGTCCCACCCTGAGCTGTTTTTGCTGTGAGCCTTTTGTTTTGACTACTGATAAGGTGCGACAACCGCTCTCTACAGTGTGTACCGAGACAACTGAGCCATCATTTATGGTAAAAAATGGAGAAAGCGTCCCTGTTAAATCAATATATAAAGCGCCCGCGGGATCCACAGCGGAGGCAGTGGAAGCGACAGGCCGTTTAACAAATGGACGGCGGGCCACTGACTCAGCACGAACCCCGGCGAAGGAGGCAGCAGCACGTCTCCCCGCTTCTGCGATCCGTCAGACAGCACCTGTGAACCGCAGATCAGACGCTCTTAAATATCACCAAAGCAAAAAGCATAATTCATAGGAGAGATAAACGCTCCCAGCTCTGCTGCAGCTGGGAATTCAGCCATTATTACAAAAAAAAAATCAAATAAAAAAAAAAAAACATTTCTGCTCTGCTTTTAGAGCATAATCAGATCTCTGTCCACTGGTGGCTTTGAAGGTGCACATTAAAGCGCTTTACCTAGAGAATACCAAATAAGGGAGACATAAAGCGATCACACACTTCAGGGTGCGTCCATCCTTCAAGGCTGATGAGATCATAAATCCTTCTCCTCCTCAGCCAGACTGATTTTCTCTCTGCCTCTCAGAGAAGGGTGTAAAATGCAGATCAACGTGTTTTTACCCTCTTCTCCTCATCCTCGTCTCCGCCTCGGCCACCTGTTCTATCCGTCATCTGGACAGCTACTCAGCTGCACTTGCAGTTTCCCTCCCATATGTGGCACTGACCTCTGACCTAGCTCAACCCATGTTCCCTTAGTCCCTCTCTTTGTGCTACAATTACATTAATATTAGGGGTGTAGCGATACAATAATCTCACAAAACAATACGATATACAATATTCTGATCACGATGCGATATATATCACGATATTTTGCAAACTATATAATTAAACTTGGATTTAATTAACTCAAAACTGATTAAGAGCACCAACTACAGAATACATGACTCTGATTGGACAAAGTCTAACAGCCTACAGCTGGACAAAATGAATCAAAGATGCAGTGAGAAAATTAGTTTCCGTCATTTAATTCATGTGGATTTGACATAAAACTCAAAGTTGAGCTGAGTGAGGAAATTATCAGCCTCTGTAGAGTCAATGTGCAAATGACTGCACTTATGTTTTTCTTTTGGACATACTGTGGCTGCGTTTTGGAGTAAAACAAGTCTTTTGGACTCTAGGGAAAAGGCTTTTCTACCTTGGCTCCCAGAGTTAGCCGTGGCTGTAAGCTGTGAAAATCGATAAATATCGTAGAATCGATATAATTATACAGCCCTAATTAATATCAACAGGCTTACAAAGACACCATATCTTCGCTTGGTTTTAGTAGCCTATGAAGACACAACGGCATAGGAATATATGTCCTCCAATATGCAATTGACACTTTATTATAAGCAATTTGATCACCAGATAAGCGAGTTTGCCACAGATATTTTGGACATGTAGAAATATTTCGTCACATTAGCAGCTCTTACACAATCAGCAGTGAATCAGTGTTGCAATTGCAACACAAATTTAACAGTAACGAGCCAATAATGATGCAACACTTCGCTACCTCCACCAATAAAAGTTCACTCACCTCAGTATCCTGGATGCTTGACACTGAAAGTGGAACTGACGTCTTGACCCAATCAATTTGGATAATAATTAGCAGACCACTCTGGGTGCTAATATTATATTCCGGACATTCAACTGATTGTTAAATATGAGAAAATTGTATCAGGAACTTGATAAGACAAAGTACTTTGTCCAAACACAAATGTTTTCATTCAACGTATCTATTTATTTTTTAAATTAAACGTCACTTTCCGAGGATTACTGACGTGAACTACATTGCTGATTTTACTTGTGTTCATTTTTATATAAACATTCTACATTTCAATAAATATTTTGTCAGTTATTTTAAGGAGAGCTTGGACAAGAAAGTGTCAAAGAAAGTGTTATGCTGAAATTACAGTTCTTCCAATGCAATAGAAAATGAACATTGCTTTTTCCAAACTCAATTAGTCGTTGTTTCACTAAAACATGACTTCCTAATTGACCTAAACAATAGTAATTATTTCAATAATCAAGCAGATCTGGTAAAATGTTAAACACATACTCATTAAAGCGTGACAGGGCTGAATTTATGCAAAATTAGACCCGATGCAATGCTCACTTTTCACTGCTGCAGCATACATGGCAAAAATAAGAAACTGTGTTAGAACAGCTTTAATGTTGTCCCAGTGTTTGCTTGTGCAAAATACATTAAATGGATATTACTGTTACAAACTGAGGCCCATTTAGGTATTTAATCTGTACTGGATGAACAGCAAATCCACCATTCTCAATGTTACAACCAAACATTTTCTAAAGCCCTTTAAATGGATTTCATTCTATCCAGTCAGTCGCCTTTCAGGATGAAAATTAACTTCCAGGGAACTAAAGGTTTTCTGAGTCAAGTGTAGAATATATTCTGCTCAGCTGCTGCGTTCAAGGACACTGAGATAGAAAATGAAAACCCATATGAGCTACAGTATGCCGTTTGAATTCAAATTTAGATTACAGCTAACAGAGAAGAGCTACTATAATATACAGTATATATATGAAACTAGACTGCCCTAGGGTGCCCTAATTTTGTGAAATAATAACATACATCGGTTTTACTTGAATGTTTTTCCGTCATTCCCATCTTGAAGAATGGTAAACTGAAATGAGCATCTGTGTCAGACAGTTATGATTTAGTAGTGTAAAATTTCTCAACTTAAAAAAAAAAATCAATGTTAAAAACATTTTCAGCTACTTTTGTCTCATAAGAACTGTTGAGATTGGAGGTGTTGTTAAAAAAGTGATGGCTTTTCCAACATTTTTTTAAGCTTCTTAAAAATATTTTTTCCTGGAAAGCATAACAACAGGGACTTGGTGGTATTGTTGTTCTTTTGTAGTGAAATTAATACGAAAATAAGATTTAAACTCTTGATTCTCTCAACTACCTAACCGTTAAACATAGGCACTGCCTTCAACAGAACACAAGCAGATCAGAAACAGATTAAATACACAATTCTTATCAGCGGCTGACAACACTGTCTGCTCAGTTTGATAGAAAAGATAAATAACAGCTTGATATATCTACACATCATTATGCACCCTACCTCTCAACCATTATCGTTTCTAAAACATATTGCATTCTATTTGCATTCTATCACCATAAACGTAGCGGGAGTTTAGAATGAATTTTCGCTCAAACCTCAGAGGGACCGCCTCATGAGTGCATAAAAATGACATTCATAAGGCAAATATGAACGCTCCGCTCATTCATGCTTTTTCTATACCCACACACCTACCGTTATTTTGTCTCACACACACACAGCAATGGTCTGGGAATAAACATGCTCTGTATGATAATAAGTTAGCACCATATTTCATGCAAGACTTGCTGTCAGTGGACCAAACATCCATCTCTCTGTCTGGCTCCAACTTCTCCGCTTTTTTTTTTAACAACTATTTACATACCTGGCGTAAGTCAAGGTGAACGAACAACCAAAAACACCAACACTGATAATTTATATGTGGTCCCCCGCCTCAGGCCTCCAGGTGGGTTTGCATCATGAAGCAGCAGCCAGGTGCGGCGAACTGGACACTGGACAAACAGGTTGCTCCACAGGAAGCTTGTAAAACACGACCTTTGACCCCTGCAGCTTCATCCTGCCTCTTTCAGCTCGAGGACGGCAGAACGTTACAGGTGGAGCGTTTCCAATAGTGACCGGCTGAAAGGACCGGCAGCTTATTAATGGAATATGAAAATAAAATGGATGATGGCTCCCTTTGTGTGTCTGTGTGTGTGTGGGGGGGGGGGGACGTGTGTGTGTGTGGGGGGGGGTTTAAGTGGATACTGAGTTGCTTTGGGATCAGCTGGGTGACAACGGAAAGAATGTCATCGAAATAACTCACCAGGTCTCTTTTTTTGTGTTTCTCTTTGCTCCCTGGCGTCACTCAGCCGTCTCTCCCCGAACCCTTAATTATGGCATCAAAGCAGACGCTGTTCATCACATCAATGTCTATCATCCTTTTATCTTCCCCGCCCAGTAAAACCAGAATGCATTTGCACTTTACTTTGAGTAATTTCACACAAAGGCTGCACACCTTAAACCTTTCTCCAGTTTTTCCACATTACAGCCAAATTCAATGTATTTTATTGGTACTTTGTTAGTAAAACCCTAATAAACTTGTGTGTAATTATGAATGGGAAGTAAATTGATGCTTGCTTTACTAATTATCTTTCTGACTGCATGTTTAATATTTTTAGTAGCCACTAACAGCTTTTCTTCCAAGAAATGTCTCTGTTTATCTTCAGCCATCTTCCCTTCAGCCTGCCAGCTAGCTTGAAATTTCAACAGGCAGATAAAAATTAAATTACAATTTAAAAAAGAAAAAGATGATCAAAAAACCTTCCAGTTTGTATGAAACTACAATTTATAATGAAACTATAATTAAAACCAACTCCAAGTTTTGCTTTGAACAGTGTTGTAGTGGTTAGAAAGACAAGAATTATGATCGATGGCAGAGATCTGCATCCATCAAGCCTCCTTTTCAACTCCTCTGGGATTTGGGGTCATAGTTATAGTATTTCTGCGAGGTTTTGAGATGCTAATCAGCTACTACACCTTGTTGCCACGGTTACCCATCATAACAAATGTTGGAAAGTAAAAAAGTAAGGGAAGAGATTTTTCCAGATGTTCAGTATACATAACAAAAGTCTACAAAAAGAACAAGTTAGGAGAACATAACAAAGCTACCATTATATGCTATTATAACAACCAAAAAGTTATTTTAGAAGATATTTTTTTGCTCACTTTATACACGATACAACATGGATATATTTCCACTCCAGTTGCCAACAACATGGCAGCTAATGCTATGTAAAGTCATTTTCGCTGCAGGTTTGTGATGTTCAAAATGCTCTGCCTTTTTAACTTCTGTCTCACTACTCAAATATCTTGGACTCTCAACATTGTAGCCGAGTGTCTGTTTATTTTTGACAAGACTGTCAAAATAATAAAAAGCATTTTGCTTGAAGTAGTGAACTGATAAGCACAACAAAACAACTGAGAGCATTACGCAATACATTTCTGTGTTCTGAACTTTAAAAAAGCTAAAATTTCAAGATAATAGAATGGCTCGTTATCTATTTTTCTCTTGTAAAGACGGTCCAAATGTACGTGCCACACTTTTCAGATATTTACACGTAAAAACCTTTGAAAACCTTTTACTTCACCATGATGCACTACCTTCTGTTAGTCTATTGCATAAAGCTGCAATAAAATGCATCAAAGATTGAGGTTTCAATGGGACAAAAGTACAGGCGTGTGAATGCCTTTCCAGAGGCGTGTAAAAAAATAAAAATAAAAAACATGCTTTAGTAGAAAGCATCTGCACAGAATGAGATTGTCGGGGGAAGAAAGCAGCCAGACAGGTCAGCTTTGTGTCTCTCATGCAAGCCGGACAGCGGTGGCCTCCCCCCCCCCCCCCCCCCCCCGTGGGGCTGTAGGGGAACATTAGACTCCATAACATCATTCATAGCAGCTCGACACACTTCCACACAAATGGGTTTCACCACAGAGGATTCCCATTAGCATTACAGCAGAAGAGGCTCATGAGGTAAAGGAGGCGGAGAGATGCTTCGCTGCAGCAGGCGTGAGGAGCAAACTGGAGTCCGCAGAGATTTCAAAGCTTTCTGCTTGTTCACATGCTTGTCTGAAAGCATCCCAGGTTGCCCTTCGTCCCTGTGGTGTGTTGGGGTGTGTGTGTGTGTGTGTGTGTGTGAGAGACATGTACGGCATTAGATCGTGTAGCCCACCTCCTCCAACGGGAGGCCAACTCAGAGAACAGACCCTTCATTTTTCTCCCATGAAGCTCAGAGAGATAAAGGCCAGACCTTGTTCATCATCCTGTTATTAGGCAGCAAACGAGCTGGAGCGTCTCCTCTCTGACCCTGCAGTCTGCTTCGGCCAAAACAGTGTGAACAACATAACAAGAGATCCAATTACAAAACAGGCTTTTCTGAATTTAGATTACGTTTTGGTTGAAAAATGTATACAGTTGTGTAAATTTGGAAACTTATAGCAGTTTTAAAATGTCTTCAGGGAGCCTATGTGGAGGTAGAGGGGATGATTAGGACTTTCTTAAAAGCAAATTTAGTTTTAAGTACTAAATTTCAACTTAAAAACTATTAGAGTGTATCTCTGTTATAGGACACATTACAATTGCTTGGAGCCCTATTGCATTTCAATGGTGTACAAATACACACAGATTTTAGTTAAGGTTGGAGTCATCAGTCGTCTGTTAAATACCATATTGATATAGCGCTTCCCACATCTACAAAGCATTTTAGGACTATAAAGCATTTCCATTATCTTGAAGACAGCAAAAATATTCACAAATACAGTTTAAAAAATGAGTGGAGAATCTTGTAGATGCATTCAAAGCAGATAACTAGAAGAGCCACGTCTCTGAAACTCACTTTAACCTTCATCCAACTCTCTGCATCCAAACAGCCAGAAGTAACACGAACAACACAGACCATGTAGCATTTCCATTTAATCCAAAACAAAGTTATTAAAGACGGTAAATAAAAGTTGGGTAATAAAACCAGATGAATGCAGCTCCCTCCAAACATTTCTTACAGTGTAATCCTCTCTACATATTGATTTAATGAATCAGGCCAAACACAAAGACTGTGCTGCTGCCAGACAAAGGATTCTGAAGAGAATTTCATTAAATGAGTTATCTGCCTACTTAAAAGTAGTTCTGGCTCAATGAGTGATGAAATGAGCGTCTAGCACGGTTTATGCACCAGTAAGTGTTCTTCATAGGTAGCTGGCAATTAGGCGCGGCGAAACATCTCCAGTAACGTCTACAATTCATCTTCCTGGCATGCGGGGAAGACAACACGGGCCGCCGGTTCTGCCTCGTGAAGGATTTCAGAGGAAGCAAGATAACGTTTTCCTCCACAGCCCAGGAGCTCGGCTTTGGCGTGCTGCGTTTTTTTTTTCTTCACGGACAGGAAAAGACGGGGTTGGACTCGAACACGTCCCAGTGGGTGCTGTTGGAGCCGGGCCACCACTCGTCGCCGCTACAAGCCGACCCTCAGACACACACAGCTACGACTCAAGTTGGAGTGTGGGCTGGCAGCTTTAGAGGCCAAACTAATCCAGCTTCGTGAAGCAGCTGGAGGCGCGTAAGCTGTTAACGGGTTAAGGTGAAAATGTCTGCTGGCAGGGTCGCTCGTTCTCCGCCACGCTGCACCCAGCAGCAGGTCGCAGCACACCTCCTCCAGGTGACACGCTCCTGGCAGCTGCCCTGACAGCACACACACTTTAAGCAAACACCCACGTCTTCAAGGCCACGTACAATTATTACATAGTATCTACTGGAGTACTTACAGTTTGCTCTGATAGGATATCGAGCACCGCAGAGGAAACTAAAAGAGGCTAATTATGGTCAGCTTCTTTAACCGTTTTAGTTTAAAAGAGATGCACCAATCAGGGTTTTGTTGTGACAAATTTCCAATCTACATGCTGTGTAATGCCAGGTATTACCGATTTTGGAGATTCTGAGTTCGACACTATAACTAAAAGTGCTAAAGGAAATTTCCCCAGTTTTACACGAGAGATTTCCAGCTCACTTAAAAATACAAACCACATATTTTGGAGTTAAACAACAAGACATAAAATGACTCCTAAGCCTTGCAGCAATGGTGACCTTCTGTTGTGGGTAATCTATGGAAATATTTTATAAAAATCACCTCTTATTATTGTTTTTATAATCAAAAACATGTCTCATTTGGCTTTGAAGAGCCACAGTAGAAGGTTGCCAACACCTGATACAGATGGTATAAGTGTGGCTTGGCGAATGTGCAGTTGTGTGCTGCTGTGCTCTCCAAAACCTGCTGCTTTTAACTTCTCCACAACTTTCTGGAAAACAACAATGTGAACGCGTCACGTGTCACAGGAGACAGTAGGTGCCTGCCAGCCCGTCTCTGCCCTTCTGCCCTGCACTCCAGAACGCCAGCGGCACAGAAACCCAGCAGAGCTTTCCGGAGGAAAAAAGAAAAACAGAAAGCTTTTGACAACATGGAACAACAACAGAAAGAAAGCAGAGCACAAGTAGGCCAGCCTCCCAGGGAGCCTCAGTCCTCCATCCGCCGTCCTGGCCCGACTTTTCAGACTGTCCTCATAAAGACAACAGCCCTCAAACTGATGGCTGTCTGCCTTCTCCAGCACAAACAAGAACAGAACCCATTAGTTGGTGTTTCTGTGCACGAGCTGTCTTGCCTTTATTTTTATTTTTTTTTGTGCTTCGGACCACGGTTTGTTGACAAGTTGGAAACAGAAGGCCTGGACAAACCCGTCAGCGAGGAGTGGTGGAGTAATAAAGTGTTTCTGATGAAAACTTAGGCCCCTTCACCTTTATTGATGGCGGTGGGATCGGGATCCCGCGCCGTAATAGTGCGAGTTGCTCCGTGCAGGAAAGCAGCTCCATCAACCTCACGCTCGCTAACACACCAAGCAGAGGGAAGCTCATAACAGGGAGGGGCACGGATTAACACTCTGAACTCTGGATGAATAATTGAATCCCACTCGATTTTAGCCAAATGTGTTACACTGAACTAAATTCAAACATGGTTGGTAGTTAGGATGAGTCAGAACCCTGAGAAGTAACAGGTAGACGGATTCTAGATGAGTTGGGAGAAAGATTGAGAGTAAACATGCTTGATTGAAAATCAACTAACATATTTTAAAGGCTTGGTTTTGGTACAATCAGGAAAAAAAAAAGATAACATTTATTTTTCTGAAGCTGGAAGCTTCTTGTCTATAAAGTCAGGACAGATTCAATTTGCAATATTAGATCTCAATAGTTCATAGACATTCTGCAAAATTGGGCAAAGTTGCAATGTTGAGCCAAAATCATGCTACTTTTGGATAAAAAAAAAATATCTAAGTGTCATCAGCAAACAGTCAAACCCATTCAACTCTGAAGCACGGTGGTGTGGTGATAATGACACGGGATCGTAGGACCGCAAAGGCAACAAAATGACCGTAAACTTTTGAAATGTGATTTTTGTTAGTTTGTTGTAAATTCTAAAAGCAGATTTCTGATATCAAAGTTTTAAAAAGAGAGTTTCAAACTAATAAAAATGAGGAATGGGACTTGTATGTGTTCATTATGATTAATTGAGGACATATTTTAATGCGGGGGTGCCCAAAGTCGGTCCTCGAGGGCCGGCATCCTGCATGTTTTAGTTCTCTCCCTGGTGGTTGTAACAACCTTTTCAGCAGGTCAGTATTCTTCTTAAGCCTCTAATGAGCCATCATTTGATCCAGGTACGTTAAACGCTTCAAAAGACGATGTGATGGGACGCTGGAAAAGACTACTGTTGTGTGCAAGTTGTGCTGAAAGACGTTTTGAATTGAATATTTTCTCAATATATACTTTAATTAATTATAGACCGTGTAATTAATTTGATTGAAAATTTTAATGGAGTCCCACCAGTCGTAAAACTTTTTTCTGGTACCGTTCCTATGGATTGAAGTCCATTAAAAAGACAAAAGTGCTAAAGTGATGGCAGTGATATCCGGCTATATTTAGTAGAGAATATTGATGCTTTGCCCCTCCCCTACTTGTTACTGCATATACGTGTTCTCCTACTTACAGAGAAGATCAATTCAGCAATTCATTGTTTGCTACGGTATAAAATACAGTCATGATTATGCTCCACATGTAACATAAAAACACATTTTTGCTTGAAATCTTTGTGTTAACAGTGTAATCCACTGAAACTGCGTTATTTTCACTCGAGGTTATCATACTGCGGGAATCTTACCGAAGCTCCTTTTGTTCTTAGCAAAGTTAAAACGAAGTGCCGAAGCAGAGGGAGCATCACGGTCAGCTGAGCACCTGACCTCGCTCCTCACTCCGACTTTCCTTTAAGAAGAAACCGAGGAATTAAATTTGTCCATTTGCACCCCAACATGTTTGAACTACAATTGCACAGACAGGACTTATTAATAATTCCCTTTCAAATGCTAATTTGCCTTCATGCATAAATCATAACTCCAGAACTGGTGGGTGTGCTCAGCACAGGGAGAGATGGAGTAAAAACAGCCTCAAGTAACTAATGACATTATCCTGAAACTTGCCTCCGAAATGCAATCCCGCTGTCAGGGCTCAGTGTTTATGCTCCGTAAAGGTTTCACGCTCTACCTAACACGCGCATTTCCGACGTATTTCAACTAAATAAGATCAGACGCTGATGCTCATCCCCCAGCCGTCCTGTCTGCGAAGGACGCTAGCTGACGTGTGATAAAGCTGCACAGCTGTTTAAATCCGCTTGGACACTCTTTACCGGGATTTGCGGGTGAGGAAATTTGAAATCCTTGCTGGTGGGAGAGCAGCTGAATCAGAGAGCCGCCTGCCAACTTGTTTCCTGCATCCCAGCTTTGATGTGTGTTTCTGGGCGTGCTGTGCCGGAGACCCTCTTCCTGATCAATGCATTGCCTGACTGAAAGGCAAAGTATTATCCTAAATTTGAGTGTTTGTTTCTTTACATAACACTTTGGAGGAGAAGCACGCGGCTTTATGAGATGCTTGGTTTAGTCTGGCACACATGGGAAATTTGGATAACAATAACTTCCCCTTAAATATGTGCAAAAAAGCCCTAAAGAATTGATTCAATTAATTGATTTAAATTCATTCATATGCTTTTTTTTTGAAGAGCATAATATCACATATAAAATAATATAGTTTGGAAAACATCCATGTAAGAAAATAATAATTTTTCACCTATAGTACAGCACTCCTGGCAGCATTCAGTTTCTACTGAATCAGTAGAAACTGAATGTTTCTGGAACAAACTTCCAGAAAACAGCAGAGACGCCGAAAAGCCGAGTTCAATTAAACTGAGGCTAAAAAAACCCCGCCTGCTTAGAGCTGCATTTGATTTGAAGTAATTGGAACATTGATCAATATATTTGATGTACATTTCCTTGATGATTTTGACTAAATGTAACCTTTACTGCTTATTTCATAATTGGTTACTGCATTGTTTTATGGCGTAAAGCGCTTTGAACTACCTTGTTGTTAGAATGCTATGCAAGCAAACCTGACTGGACACTTTCCCTCAAATAATTTGTTGGGGTGGCGCAAACAGGGAGAGTCATCTTTGGCCATTCCATCATATGTTTTGAATCATCGTGCTAAAAAAAACCCAAAAAAGTAAAAAAAGAACAATCAATTCTTACTTTTCTTGCAGTCGGCATCATGTTTTTAACTAGAATCTTCTAATATTTGGCAAAAGGTTTATGATGCCACGCGCCATAACAGGTTACCTAGAGTTCATAGCACCACAGAACCTCCACGTATTTATTCACTGCTGCTAGAACGCTCTATCCTATTTCAATCTGACCAAGTTGGTCCAATTAACATCTCTGTCAAGTGAGACAACCTGCGTCTGTTTACATTTGTGATGGTAGGACAGAAAATGCTCCCCTTTTTTTTGTCTCCTGGCATGTCTCTGAAGCAAATGCTTAGTAAATAGCATCTAATGGTTGTCGTGGAAACCTGATAGCCACTTAGCTGTAATTCCCTAACTGAGCTTTGCACATTTTCTTTTACCTCCCTTAAGGTGACGGTGAGACAACCAGAGGTCCTCTCCTAGCAACAGCTTCAAACTTACTGCAGATTTTAAGCGAGGAGCCATCTTCTCGAAAACTTTTTCTGACTTTTGAAATTTAACATGGCCCTCTCACTGGAATGTTTTCTTGTCTTTCCCATTTTTGAACAGAGGCTAAGAGAGAAAGAGGCATCTACATCGTGTTGTTCTGCTACATTTTTCAGCGTGATTTTATGTTGATGCAATTTTATTTTATTTTTTTAGCCTTGGTAGAAAAAAGAGTTAAGGCTTTGCACACATCTTAACCAGGAGATTCAATACATATTAATAAACTGATAAAAATCAGGAGGGTTTTTTTTCTTTCAGTTTTCTTGATCAGAAGCTGTAAAACTGGGATTGAATCCTATATATACCCAGCTACTGCGCACCTGTCCATGGACGCATGCTGCCGCGCCATGCCCACCTCTCCTCCAACCACATGTTAGGGTGTGTAATGCCTTGTTACCTGCCAGGAGCTGGAGGGGATCTCTGCGAATTTGCCCAGTCCCCCGAAGGTGTAGCACCGGTACATGTGATCCAGAGACTCGGAGCAGTGCCACAGCAAGCCGAAGCTCACCGAGTCTTTGGCGCCGTGGTGCTGGTGATGCTGGTGGCCGCTCCTCAGCTGCTCCTTAACAATCCAGGCGGGGGATATGAAGCTGAAGCTGCAGACGGCCACCAGGGCGGAGGACAGCAGCACCCAGAAGCAGCCCACACAGCTGAACATGGTGGCGGCGGCGGCGGCGTGGGGCGGAGAACCCGAGGACAGACCCAGACCGATCCCGAACCCGGCTTCGTCTTCTTTCTTCTCCCGGCCCAGGAGCCAATGCATTTGGAGCTCGCCGCCTTTCAGGAGCGAGACTTCAACTTGTCCTCCTCCCTCCGTCCAGCACTACATGAGCAACAAGCAGGGATGCGGTCAGTGGTGGTGGGCATCAGCGGCTGCAGCTCCGCGGGTCCCCAGGACATCTGGTCTGTAAAAAAAAAAAAAAAAAAAAAAAAAAAGCTGGTGGAAGCTGAAGATGCAGGAAAAGTCAGGTGTTCCGCTCGAAATGTGACTCTAAATGTTTTAACAGACAAAAAAAAAAGAAAGAAGAAGAACTGGAAGCAGAGGAGTGGGAGTGGAGGTGGGAAGCAGGAAAACACCTGAGGACACAGGTGGACTCTTCCACCCAGTCTGCCCGCGGGATGCTGCCTCTACCTCAGGACCGACAGCGCCTTACTTTGCTCGCGCCACTCGCC
The DNA here is from genome assembly GCA_903066815.1 of Brachyrhaphis roseni. NCBI lineage: Eukaryota > Metazoa > Chordata > Actinopteri > Cyprinodontiformes > Poeciliidae > Brachyrhaphis > Brachyrhaphis roseni. The sequence continues at coordinate 43,884 of CAEFZY010013036.1, forward strand.
TCAGTCGAGTCGCGACAACGCAAAGTTGACGTTTGGTAAAAAGGAGAAGCTTCCGCCTCGGACCTTCAAAGTAAAATCTAATCGCTAAGGTGGCGCGAGGTCCAGGAAATCCAGCTTTAAAGCTACATGCTAGGTCTTTCCGTAAAATCACTTGATAATTTCAAATAAAACAACGTGGTCATGTGCTTCTGTTTAGTTGTAAATTAATCAAGATAAAATATTTCCTTTCGAAAACCAACTAAAATACACGAGCCTCTTGTGACGTCACATGAGGCATGAAGCAGCTCATTAGTGGTTTTCTATTTGTTTCTCCCTCAAAGATGTTTTCTTAAATTCTGCATGGCTGTAGCTGATCAGTTCCATTTGAGAGTTCACACTGCATGACGTTTGGAAAAATGCAGCAAAATTAAACATATTAAAGTTGCTTCTTCGCTTGAATACCCACATTTCAATTTTCAAAGATCAATTAAAGTTGTATTTAAAAAAAACATAATCTCACTGATGCATGCCATTAAGATGAGTTTCTAGGCCTGGTGATGTTTTGCTTCTACTGAAAATGATCAACAAATAGATCTGACATCTTAGCAGTGGTGAGCTAAGTGATGGATTCAACTTGCAGTACAGCTGATGCAGGTGGTTGCAAATCGGTGATTATTGAAAGAGATGCAAGTGAAGAATATGTATGGAAAATAAACAGATGGGAAAATAACAGATATACAGACAAATACTTTGGATTAGTCTGTAGTACTGGAGTCAAGCCCTGGTCCAGATGGAACCGCTTTCAATGAAGTGAGACCAAAATAGGCCACAATCTTTTCACCAATTTGGTATGAATTAGGAAACATCTGTGAAACCCTGAAGCATAAACCAAAACTTTAAAGATAAACATAAATATGACGTTTTGAAAAAGGATGTTTTATTTAACAAGTTTCTTTGCTCGCCATAGGTTTAACATTTCTGAACTGCAATTTCTTACTCTGAAAAAGGAAACTTCTTTAAACAATTTAACAGTTTTAGTTTTAAGCCTTTAACCCTCTCCAGGCAGAGGTTGCAGATTTGCAACAGCTAAATGCTGTTTAAATGTCTCTCTCAAAAAAAGTCTGAATTGTATATTACTACCCCATATGATCATTTTCTCCAAATATCACATTTTTCCTGCAACTACAACTTAATTTGAGCCTGAGAGGGTTAATATCTGTAATTTAGCACCTTTTTCTCCAATATTTTAATACTTGCACTTTTTCTTTTCTTTTGTATGAATTATGCTACATAAATAAACTTACCTTTACAATCCATAGGTTTTCCTGGATCCAATATTTAAAAAGCCAGAGAAGTAAAATAATGCATTTTCTCCAGCTTTACCCCATGACAGTGCAGCCAACACTGCCCCCATGTGGTCAGACATGATAAACCACTGTTATACTTATGCTTATAGCTAATCTTTAAAAATGCAGAAAAATTAAACCCTTAGCATTCTGTTAGAAGAGCACATCTGTCTAACCAATTCAAAGAATGAAACGGGAAGGAAAAAAACCCACATGTTTTATAATAATTGTATTTGAATCAAACACATTTTAAATATATTATAGATCAAGTACACATACATGTCAAAAACAGTGGTACATGGTACCAAGAGTTTTTTTTTCTGGTTCCTTTCCACATCTAGGTAAGGCTCAAAAGAAATAAAAAATAAAATAAACTGAGCACACCTTCCAGTTTAGCAGTCAATTCATTACTGAGTTTTGTGTCAGCAATGCTTATATATGTATAAAAACTAAGATCACAATAAAAAAAAAAAGACAAATATTCATATAAGGGATAAACCAGAATTTATATCTCTATATATATATTTATATATGTATAGAACCTTAAGGACATGGAGTTTGGAATTTTCTGACATAGCTGGAGTATTATTCTATCGTTCCATAAAGAGATGTTCAGTCCAAGCACTGGATCCGCTCTTCGCCTGCCTGATTCACAGTCACATCGCGAGATGCTCTACAGTACGCAAAGGGCCGGGGCGGGACAGCTTAAATTAGTAAACAACTCCACGCTGCTTCTGTGACTACGACTCGAAAACTTACTGATTGGCTCTAAGTGGCAGACCAAGGCGAGAGAAACTCACGTAAAAACAAGGAATGCTTATAAAATAAAATAAAAAGGTGCTGTATGGGAGTGAATTTAATGAAGTCCTAGTAGAATCCTCCATAGGTCCGAGATAAGCAATAAGCCATAGTATCAAAATGCTGCTGCTTCCTTCTGGACACGTGCTGAACGTTTTCCTACAGGAGTGTCTTAATGCGAGCGCCCTCGTGTGCATCTTCATAGTGTTTTGGAGATAGAAGACTGAAGTACTTCAAGTTTTGTCTCGGTCCATGCGTTAACACTCGCCCGAACTAACAGCCACACACACACACCCCCACCCACACCCACACACACAAGCATAAGGTAAACAGGGAGACGATAAAATTCTTTGTTCTTGTTTTGAGGGGAGGTAAAGCAGTTCACTGCGGCGTAAATCCAGCCGATATACAGTCAGTCTGCAGGGAGTTTTCCGTCCTTTGGTTCCTCAGTGGGGTCATAGCTGCACACAGACAGAAGAAAACACTTAGCGGAAGATCTGTTTCCATCACGCACATAAACACACACGCACACACACACACACACACTTCTACTGAGAATCCCGCGGCGGCTACT